>VDFB02269296.1:0-28403 GCA_007258455.2 Sequoia sempervirens | reverse complement strand
TTATGTTGATACTTTCTCATACTGTTAGACCTATGTTGTTTTGTTGGATACTTTGATCGCTAGTTTTGAGCGATGGTGGATTATTCTGTGACATGATGTTACTTGTTTGATGATTATTGTTTTCAGACATAATATGATTTGTGTGTAGATGTTGCATTTTCAGTTTTGTTTATTGCGAATTATGCTGCAGGCCGGACTAACAACATTTTTGGTCGGGCCGGAGTGTAATAGTGGAGAACGCATCACTCGCTTGTGAGTGCCCCGCCATATCTTCATGGATTTTCTCCGCACGGTGTGTTTGTTTAATGCTTTATATATATATACATGTATGCATGTTGTTTGCTCTGTTGCAAGATTTGCAGGTACATGACACCAACTCCACCTATGTAATCAGGTCTGAGCGTGTCAAGACTCAACGGAAAATGTTGAACGGGAGATAGTAGTTAGGTTTATCCTAGTCCGGTCTTTAACCTTAGTTTTAGTACATTGTCAGTTTTCAGTTTGGGTCATAGGTTGTATTGTGTTTCTGTTGGTAAATCATTTTTGAAAGGTAAATATTGGTTTATTTTAAATGTTTGTTATTGTGTTCTAATTTTTGTTATTCAAATTAATATTTAAATATGATTGAAATTTATTTACTTGATTATTTAATACATTAGTTAGTTTATTTAGTTAAATAGTTGGTCTTGAGAGGATTTAACTATTTTAATTAAATAAATTAATTAATTAGATTAAATTATTAAGTGCATAAATTATATTGTGTTTAAATAGATTAGAAAATAAATTAGAAAATTAGAAAATAAAAATTAAATAAATTGCATGTGATTTGAAAGAAAATTGTTTTTTTTTTAAGATTTAAATTTAAATAAATAATTATTGCATGCAAGTTTTTGAATGGCAAAAACTGCAGAGAAGTGGAGAAGATATTTTCTCAACAACTTCTCGACATGTGTGTGAGTGCCATAATTGCAAGAGGTTGTTGAAAAAATTTGTTATGGGAGGTTATTGAGGATCTGGGATTTTGCACGGGGTTATTCAATTGCCTCGGGGAAATTTTCTGAGGACTGGCAAAATTACTTTACTGTGAAAAAGATTTATATTCTTAGGAATTTGTATTTCCTTTGAGGTTGTATATTTGTAGAAGATTTCTTGTCTGGAAGATTTGTTTGGTTGGATATCTTGAGGATCTCGGGATTTTCTTGGAGAAGCTTTTGGGAATTTACTTTCTACAAGCAAGAGGTTACATTCTTCAGGCAGTTATTTATCCAGGTATTTTTCTTGTGATATTGGTTTCTTGATCTATTTGTAAAGAAAATCTATTTGATGGAATTTCAATTTCTTGCTATTTGATTTTGGAAAAACTTTCTGTAAACATCTTATTTGTCTGTACAAATTTCAAGAATTTAGGCAAGTTAAAGAAAGAAAATTCAAATCAAATTCTTAAAAAAAAATACCTCTGTTGAAGAATTATAGTTTTAAAAATGAAATATACAGAATGTGAAAATTACTTCCTCAATTTTTTGTTTTAAAAAAAAAAATTATATACATTTTATACTAAATTTTATTTTGAATAAATTTCTTATTGTGTTAACTGGAAAATTTTATGTAGAAATTTCATTATGAAAATATATTTACAACCGCTGTAACGGACCACGCTGGAATTTCGGCTAAAATTTTATGTGAGAACGGATTAAAAACTTCTAGGTTATGAATTAATTTTAAAAAAAAAAAAAAAAATTATTTTGTAAAAAAAGAATTTAGTCCAATTGGGAGGCCTAAACCTCCCATGGGATTACAAGGTGAGCAAGTACTGCAATGCTACATCAGAATCTAAGACCTGCCAGGCCAAAATGGGCAGGTGCATACTAACAAAGATACCCTCCAGCGTGGAAGGCTACTCACCAGAATTCTATCACCTTTTATGAAATGGGTTCATTACATTTTTTTAAAAAATTTTGGTTAAACTGACTATGTATTTGAATTTTATTTTAAATGAAATTTGATTATATTAATATATATATATATAAAGATATTTTATATATATATGTATATATGTTTGTGCATTTAAATATTCATATATATATATATAAATATACATTTGTAAATATTGTGGAAGAAAACAAGTTTTAATAGGATATATTTGTATATATTATTATTTTCTATTTTTAAAGTTGAGAAAATAATAGAATATAATTTATAGTGAAATTGTGAAAATTAGAAAGATTGCTTAAATGAAGTGGTTATTTTCTTGAGTTAATATGTAAACATATTGTTTTCAAACTGATTGATACATGGATTTAGTAAATCCAAATTGTAGACGTATAATTTGATGATTTGATTTCAGTTGTGTGTTTAATTTGGGAAAATGGGAAAGAATGTAATTTTCTGTTTTAAAGTCTTCCAGATGAATTTTGAGAGTGGGAATTTTGGGAATGTTAAGTTGAGATTTGTTTGTAAATCAAATTGTGTATATGGTTTTGTTTAGAGGTTGACATCTATATTATGAAAACTGAAGGTTATTCGTTATAATGTGATTGGTCTTTTATTGATATGGGTTAGATGTTTACCTTGTAAACCATAGTCTTGAAAACGTAGTTTTCCATGTTATGTTTAGGGGAGTGGCTAGTTGTAAGGGCCAACACACAAAGTGGTGTCAAGGTAACTTACAATTAGTTAAGTAAGTCAGTGAAATCTAAAGAACATAGTAGATAGATCTAAAACATTTAACAAGTTAGGTATGCCTCTATTATGACTCTTGAGCTTCTATAGTCATGAGTATAAGTTGAGAAGGCCTGGAATGGCAAATCGGTGTCTCGTTTCTTCAAGAGGCATCCAATTCCGCAACTGTATGCAATAGGGGCCGGGTTTCGTGAGAGGTTACCAGGGTAACCCAAGGATTGGGGCCCGGGACCTAGGAAGAAACACCAGGGTAACCATTGCATCGTTGTGATGACACTCCACCTAGAATAACAGTTAAACCTTGTGTTTGTGTTTCAAATCAATTGTCAAATCTGGAAGCAATGTAACCAATAGTGTGTATGTACTAGTGTCTAGGGTTAGTATATTTGGTCTAGGTAGCCTTATTACTATCTCCTAGCACAGGGGGTGGACCTACGGGTACCACATGGTTGGGTGGAACGTGCACCTTACTCCGTTGGGTCCCCAATTTGTTCGTTGTATTGAGCACTTCATGGATGGAGAGCTCGCACATGGACTTCTTCTATACTTTCATCATTGTATTTTGTAAACATGTATTTGAAAACATCCCTCAAATGTATAAGAGGTGATCATTTGTAAAATTGTATCTATTATTTGAACTACCTCATCAGATGGATGAGTATTGTAATATCATATTAATGCAATGTATGGAAACATGTTTGTACTTCATTATATCTTGAATGGAAAATTTAACATTACGTAATGTTTACTTTATGTTATGATTTAATTGTGTGCAATGCGAAATACTTAAGTCGCTTATGGAATACTCAAAGTAGTGTAACGTCGTTTAACCTAAGAATGTATGCAATTAATTAACTTAATATTATTACTTTAAAAAAAAAATTATTACACCTTTATAACACAATTGCAACGTTCTTAGGTTATTAAGACGGGGCATTACATTTTAGTTACGGGTCAAGCTCAATTCCTAGATTGTAGGAATTAATTTTGAGTTAGTAATCTCCATTTTGATGAAAAAAGTAGTGTAGTAGTTGTTAATATCTTTGTGTCACTTTTTATATTATATTGTATCATATTTTTTCTTTTATTTTCTTAGTTTTTATCATGGGTACCTCCCTTGATAAGAATGAGATGCTTGTTGTACTCCAAAATAATGGTTCAATTGGGAATAACAAATATCTAGTTGATGTCTCTCTCAATCACAATAAAGAGTCAAATGAAATGGGAAATAAAATAAGTATACGCCATAGAAGAATGTAATGTAGAACAAACCATTGGAGCAACATTCAAAAAAATATGTTTCACAAATACTAAGGATTTTAGAGCTAGTAATAATAATTGAATTAATGATATAAGTAATATTAATATATACGAAAATTAAATGGGCTATTTAGTTCTAATTTTGATGCAAATAGTTATGTTTAAATGATACAAGTTCATCTATTATGGTGTTGGAATTTATGATCTTTTGTTGACCCATAAACTTGACTATGTACCTTTCTGGGTTAGTTATGTGAGTGTGGAGTTGGCTTGTAGCACAAGTGTGAACCTATACCTTGTGGACCTAATATAAAAATAATTATTTTGTTTGAAACTTGTTTGCCTTAATTCTTGGTATCTAAATTCATGTGAGAATAGATAATGTTTACAAGAACTTTGGTGATTTTCTACACCATGAGGGTCAATTTTTTCTTAGGGAGGACCCTAGATGGACCTTTTCAACAATAATGAATCAATGTTGAGAATTCAAGTAAACATACAATATAGTCTTACTTGGCAATGATTCGATGCAAATGTATTCTATTAAATTATCCATTTACAAATAGAGCTCTAGATGTTATCTTTAGTTAAATTATATGATTATTTTACATTAGGTTTAGTCTTTAATACACCACCTTAGTGTGTAATTTAGACAATTCACAGTCTATTCAATTCTCATAATAATCATCAAGTGAAAGGGTGAACGTTTGGGACTAATCTTAATTCCACACTTGTGCACTTGAACTAAGATGGAAAAGGTGATATTTAGAAAATTGGATGGATTTTAGGGATGAGTGATGATGACATTCAATAATAGTTGTCATCATTTATGATCTTTCATCAAAATGGATCATCTTAAACACTAATAGATGCATTAAATAAAACCAAGTCATCGTGGACCCAAAATATAATAAAAATATCACGGGTATTGCAATTTTCACCAAATCACTTTTTGCTCCTACTTTCACTTGCATTTGAAATACTTTAGAATGAATGTAAAAGTAAAATTAAGTAGCCAACATGGAAATTAAATAGTTTCCAAATTATCAAAGTATATGGGTCTGTGTAAAGTAACAAAATAATGAATGCAAATCATGTGTGCACTTATCAATATGAGTGCTATATTTCAAGAACCTACAAGCACAAGAGAAAAAATTATCATGAGTAGTATAAGTATTTATATATATATAGATATAGTGTGAGATTTCAGCCTAAAATAAGACTCATGCCTACAAACCTCTATTGAGTCGTTGGAAAACAAGTTTCAATTGCAATTTAATGGTAAACTAGCTGCAATGTAATGGTAAGATCATCTAAAATATTAGGTAAAAGCCTCCAAAATCTCATTCCATTATTTAGCACCTATTATTAATTATTTAATCTAGCCACATGCAAGTGCTAGAATATATACCTCTCTCTATATAGAATTTTCTCCCCCTCTATCTCTCTTTCCTTTTCCTAATCTATCCAAGGATCAATTAAACTATCATAATTTTTATATATTAATTTAGTTTGTTCTATATAATATATTATAATAATAATATAACTTATATATAATATTATATATAATAATAGAAGAAAATAATTACTGAAAAATAAAGCAATTGTAGTGGAGATTGGGCATGTTTGACCGAGCGAAGGCGAATGGAGGCAAAAAAAAATAAAAAATAGCAGCTGCCTGGCGGTCAAAATCGTAGCGATCTGAATGGGAAGACAACTGGACATCGAGGATCAAGGGCCTTCGTGGGAAGAATGAATCAAATTCATAGCGGGTTGTTCAGTACTATAGACCAAAACATCAGGTTGGACAAAGGAATAGATGGTCAGGGAAGAATAGGCAGGCGTGTCCCCCTACCTACCCTTCGAACTGAAATAATCATCGCCGACATCCTCAAAGAACACATCCCCAGCCTAGAATGCGAAGGAATTATAAGAGGAATAACGCACAATCTGGAAACAAATGGATACCCAAAGAAAACCATCGACATGAGGTGCCATACTCTCCCCCCGATCGGAAGAATAAGATTGTCTCGATTGCGAGCAGCTACCTATAGCCTCGATGGGACTTCCTCAAGGAATCCAGACTTTTAGTGAAGTGGATAGGATACAATGGTCAAGACAAAGAAATCATCGACTGGCTCAATGTGCGATTCGAAGGCCAGGTAAGAATTAAAACCATAACTGGAAATTTATTTCTGATAGAATGTGTGGAAAAGAGTATTAAAAAGAAAATTCTATTTGGAGAGCCGATTTTTTTCAAAGGGTTTTTCTTTTATAAACTTGACTCGGAACCAAACTCCAACCCTAAACAACACAAACCGAGATGACTTCCACACTGGATAAGTTTGGAGAATCTACCCCCTGAATATTGGAGCGAGGAGACTTTAGAGAGAATTGGGGATGCCCTAGGAACTCTAATTGGTTTTGAAAGAGATTTCTTCCTAGGAAAATCCGGCACTGTAAAACTCCTGATTGACCTAATACGGAGTTCAGATTTTTAGACAATGTGCAGATTCTCACAGAAAAGGGGGATTGGTTCCAAAAAGTCTCGATGGACACTAAAAGAGGAGAGTGCGTCATAAGTAAAAGATATTGATAGGGTGTTCAGAAAGCACAGGAAATGCCATAGATCTAGAAATAAATGAGGTTTGGGGTGGAAAATGCGAAAGAAAAGGACCGCCACAACAGGATTCAGAGGGTGTGGAACCAGATGATAACCATAGGAGCAAATCCTTGGATTTGAATAGAGCAAGCAATCAAATGCTCGGGGATCAAGGAAAAATGTCAGCAGTAGAAGGCCTTAATGAACTTCATTCTCTAATGAAAGACACGAAAGAATTGGAAAAGGAAATAAACAACAAAATATTGGTCCTTTCATCTCAGACAAGGAAGGATTTTAGTGATTTTAGATCCACAGAGCCCATCCAGAAGGGTAAGGCAAGCGGGCTGAAAAGAGGAAACAATATTCTCTTAAAAAACCCTAAAGGATGGTACATAGACATAAACGATAGCCTTTGGGCTTTATCCATGGGGATCAGAGTTGAGGGTGAAGAGGAAATATTGTAGGATTCCCTCCCCCCAACAATGGCAATGATGACAATCAGGAAGATCAACTCAATGGCTCCATCTCAATAACAGAGCAGCAAATGATTTTGAAAGAAACAATAGAATCAGAGGAGGAAATTGAACTCAATGGATCACTAACCAAACTCGGAATTGAGCAAAATCCATCAAAAAAATCCAAGCCAGACTGTGGAAAAAAAAAGTCTAGTTGAAGAAAATCAGCGCAAGAAATCAAGTCCTTGGATGGTGATGCTAGGGGTAAAGAGAAGCTAACCACCTTACTAAAATTAGGGAAGGGAGCCCACCTTCCTGGGTCGCCATGAGGCTCCTATCATGGAATGTTAGGGGCTTGAATTCCCCTAACAAGCAACACTTGGTCAAGAGGAGATTTGGCTTGACCAAGGCGGAAATCATCCTAATTCAAAAAACAAAGCTTGGAAAGAAAGAGTTAGACACATTCAAGAAAATAATTGTGGGTTGGAACACCATCGCAGTTCAGGCTAGTGGGGCCTCTGGGGGTCTAGAAATGTTCTGGAAGCTTGGATTCATTCAGCTCGAAGTTATGTTAGAATCATCCTGTTGGTAGATCTTCTGGGTTTGTAGCATCAAATCGAAGCTCAAGTTTGGCCTCATCAATGTGTATGGCCCAAACTCCTGCATCAAAAAGCAAAGCCTATGGCAAGAAATAGACATGTTTATCAGAGGAATGCAGGGAAAGAACTTCATAATAGCAGGGGATTTCAATGCAATCTTGGACACAAATGACAAGCGCTCAGGAATACAGATGGAGAACCAGTCGCAAAAAGATTTCAGTAATTGGGTCCTGAGAAACCAAATGATTAACATTGAATTTAAGAATGGAATATATACATGGATGAATAGAAGACTGGGTCTAGCCATGATAGTAGAAAAACTAGATAGATTCCTCTTTTGGGGTGATCTTGGTAGTTTTTCATTTTTTTTGGAGGCAAACATTATGCCCTGTGCAGGCTCAGACTATCTGCCAATCCAGCTGGAATTACAAGATAGAACTCCCATTCATTCCCCATTTAAATTTGAAAACATGTGGTTCAAAGACCCAAACTTCCAGACCCTAGTAGAAGGATGGTGGAAGGATTATGTAGTGTTAGGTTTGAAAATATACTACTTCATCACGAAACTAAAATGGATGAAACAAAGGATCAAAGAATGGAATTGGAGCTGCTTCTCAAACATTTTTGAAACAAAGGAATCTATTGAGATGGAGTTGTAGATTATTGATGAAGAAATAATTCAAAATGGCATGAATGAGGAGAGCTTTTACAAGGAGAAAGAGCTGATGGGAAAATATGAAGATATTTTGGCCAAAGAAGAAATATATTGGAGACAAAAATCTAGAGAAGTGTGACTCAAAGGAGATAAAAGTACTAATTTCTTCCAGAATAGCACTAGGAAACGAAGGAGTGTTAATAGGTTATCAAGCCTCAAAAGGTCAGATGGATCCATAGCAGAAGATCTGCAGGCCTTGGCTGATGAAGTTGTCAGTTTCTTCAAAGGTTTACTAAGCAATTTAGAAGGGTTTGATCTACTCAATTAGGATAAGCTGCTAAGAAACATTTCGAAGTTGGTTTCAACAGAACAAAATAGGAATCTCAATGCAAGATTTACAAAAGAGGAGATAAAACTAGCCCTCTTTCAGCTTCATCCGGACAAACCAAGCTTGGATGGTCTTCCAGCCAGCTTCTTCCAGAAATTCTAGTACTTGTTGGGGGATGAGTTGACCAAAGCAATAGATACAACATGGAATTTTGGATTTCTCGTCAAAGAGGTAAACAATACCTTCATAGCTCTAATTCCGAAGAAAGAGGTGACAAGCTCTCTAGATGATTACAGGCCAATAGCATTGTGTAACACAATTTACAAAGTGATGAAAAAGGCCATGGAAAATAGACTAAAAGTCATCCTCCCATCTCTGCTAGAAAAAGAGCAAACTGGTTTTGTTTCTGGACGAGAAATTTTGGAAGGGATAATTATAATGCAGGAGGTAATCCACTCAGCTTAGCAGAATAAACACCCAAACATGATAATAAAATTGGACATAAGGAAGGCCTATGATATGGTGGATTGGAGATTCTTGATCAAGGACTTGGAAGCCTTTGGCTTCAATAAGCGATGGTTAAATTGGATCTTCTATTGTATCTCCACGCCTAAATTTTCAATTTTGTTAAATGGATCCCCAGAAGGCTTCATTGAAGTTTCAAGAGGCTTGCACCAAGGAAACCCCATCTCTCCATTTCTATATATTTTAATGGTGAAGGCTTTAGGAAGAGCGCCAACCCACAACTTTAATACAAATCAAATTGAAGGGATTAGTGTAACAAGCAACCTCCAAGCAATCTCCCATCAACTGTTTGTGGATGACACCACCCTAATGGGAGAAGCCAAGAGAAATGAGGTAGTACATATAAGGTCTATTCTTGACAAATATGCCAAGGCATCTAGACAAGCAATGAATAAAAACAAATTAGAAGTCTTTTTCTTCAACATGCCTCTTCAAAAAGAACGGGAGATTTTGAGAGTTCTTCGATTTAAAAAGGGAGAGCTTCTGTGCACATACCTAGGTGTCCCTCTGACCAAAGGAGTGAGGTTGACTGGCCTTTGGGACCCTCTTAATCTCAAAACTAATGCAAAATTGTCTTCCTAGAAAGCAAAGTGGTTAATGTGGGCCAAAAGAATCACTTTCATCAAAGTTGTTCTATCCACGCTCCCCATCTACTTAATGTCAATAATGAGTCTTACAAGTGGATTTGCAACAAACTTAACACAATTGTATAGATGCTTCTTTTGGTAGGGTACAACAAAGAAAAAGAAGATCGCCCTAATTGCATGGGAGAAACTTTGTGGGACAAAGGAAGAGGGTGGCCTAGGCTTTAAAAATTTGGACCTCTAAAACAAAGCCTTAGGATCGAAGCTAGTTTGGTGAATGCACTGTCAGCCCCAGAGTAAATGGGTCAAGGTCCTCAATCAGAAATACTTGAGTGATGGAAATGATGGAGATGTTTTGTCGATTTCTAATCCTTTGGCATGATCCCAGATCTAGAATTTTATACAAAATTACAAGAAAGTGGTCTGTGACTATCTCTCCTAGGATGTGAGAGATGGAAGTAAAGCTTGTTTTTGGGAAGACTCATGGTTTGGTCTCCCAAGCCTAGAAAAAATATTGGAGGGTGGGGAGACTAAACGTGCCCTGAAATAGCTGTGGGGTGACAAAGTCAAAGAATATATAGTTGTAGAAGGGGATAGTGTGGGATTAGTCTGGAAGTGGAAGGACTTTATAAAACTAGGATTACCATAGGAAGAAGTCGAACTCCTAACAAAGGAGCTAAAAGATCCATCTTTGGTTCTTTGTAAGGGCTATGATACGCTGATATGGGCAGGAGCCAAATCTAGGGCATATAATGTGAGAGATGGCTATAGGATACTATATAAGGAGAAAGAAAGGACTATGGACAACCTCCCTTTGCACTTGGTATGGAGCAATGCATGCCTTCCAAAGGTAGGGACCTTTACTTGGGCTGTAATGCAAAACAAGATCCTTACAGAAGAGAAATTGTATCACCTTGGATTCAATGGGCCATCAAGGTGTGTTTTATGTGAACAAGCTGAAGAGACTTCATATCATCTCCTCCTTGGATGTCCCTTTGCTCAAGAATGTTGGAGATGGCTTTGTGCTCAGTTGGGATGGGCATGTGCTTTTCCAATCGACCTCCTCAGCTGGATGCGGTCTTGGTCGTTCTTGAAGAGACACTCATTTTATAGGGATATATGGGCGATCATCCCCTTGATTGTAATTTGGGAGCTCTAGAAAGAAAGAAACAGGAGGTTGTTTCAAGACAAAAGGATGAGTTCGGTTTCTCTCATTAATAAGATTGAAGCCTCCCTAATTTAGAAATAGTAAATGCGAAATTAGAGTTGGATACAAATAGGGATAGGTCATTCTTAGAATGGGACTCAAAGCTTTATGGAGCTTGGCCCTCCCTTAGAATATGCAATGGGTCGAACGTGGAGGTACTGAGGCTATGAATTCCCAAGCCTTTGTAACTTGGTCTCCTCCTCCTCATGGATAGCACAAACTGAATTTCGATGGGGCATCCAAAGTCAACCCTGACCCTTCGAGTGTTGGTTGCATTATCAAAGACTCTCAGGGAAACATGGTCTCCTCATCTGTTCGTCACCTTTCAGAAGGATCAAACAATGAAGTAGAATTCCGAGCAATGATTCATGAATTGTCTCTTTGCAAGGAGTTGGGACTGGAAAAGATTTCCATTGAAGGAGACTCAAAATTAGTCATTATTGCCTTAAGAAGTGGAAAGGTAATAGACTGGAAACTCAATGCTTTACTTTCCAAGGCCTTAGAACTTTTTCCCTCCTTTGAAAGCACAACAATAAATCGCATATACAAAGAAGGAAATAAAGAGGCAGATACTTTAGCAAATGAGGGGGTTGAAGCAGAGCAAACACTGACCCATATTCCAACTGGCACCACATAATCTAGGTCGGAGTTGGCTAGATTGAGCATATGGTCCTTCCACGAGAACCATGGATGAATATGGTGTCTTTTTCCATCATTGAGCTCAGGGGCAGACCAATTAATCGGCAATAAAGGATGCGTCAGAAAGAAATGACCAGACAAATTAGCATGACAAGAAATTTGAGGCATTGGTACAAAATTTTCGTCAGCATATTTGAAACACGACTGATGACAATAGGAAGTGTCCTCTGTGAGTAAGCTTATCAAGAATAATGGAGGCCACTAGTATTGATACTCGTGTAGAGATTGGTAGTCGAGCAAAGGAATCAAACAAAATTCATTTGAGGATAGCCCAATTTATTGTGGTCGGCTAATGCATTAATGGGAATTGGAGGCCTAATGGTCTATATAGCCAAAGTTTGGGAATTGAAACACAACCTCAAAGATGGATACGTCGATCAAATTATAGAGCTTGAAATAGGAGGGAGCCTTTCTCAACTTCATTTCAAACTAGAGGCAAAAAAAAAAAAATTGAACAAGGACATACTCTGTTTGGAGGCTATGAGAATGGTGTTAGGGAGGAAATATTGTTTTTCATGGAATAGAACTAGAGCGAACTCAGACATCTCATCCTACTTTCTAGCTTCCCTACTGGACTTAAATATGCCAAAGGTTCGCTACTTGGTTCTCTTGTGAGCGGTGTTCATGACCTCTATCCTATTGGAAGACATTAAAACTGTGGCCCTCGCTTAGCTAGGAGTGGGGATTCAATTCCTAGATGATATTGAAAGAATGTTTCGGCTGGGAGTGGAGGTTGATTGGAACCCATTCATACTAGGCTTAAGCGCCAAAGAACTTCAATGACATAGGCATTGGGCAATGTTGGGATCTTTGTTTCTTGGTCACAGACTGGGTTTGGATGAAGTTATAGGATGCCATGAATTTGCAGAGATTGTGGGATCAGGTTAATTCTATGAGGAAGATGACTAAGTTTTGATGGTTTTTTGGACTATTTTGATATGTTTTGTGAATAACGCCTTGTGTAGGGAATGTAATGCCTCTCATAGAGGGAGAGCGGAATTTTTTCTGATGTATTCATGCATGTATCTAAAAATGCCTCAAGCATTGGCTCCATCACCTCAGGGAGCAAAATTGATGTAAAATTTTTGATAATATTAATATAAAGCATGTAGCCTTGGCTATGTATTACGAATCAAAAAATAAATTATATATAATAATAAATATAATTATATTATATATCATTTAATATGTATTATATAATCTATTAATTATATTTTGTATTATATAAAAATATAATAATTATTAATTATTAATTATAATAATTTTATATAGGTATTTAATAGTTTTGTTAGAGATTATAACATATATTAATAATTAGTATAATTATATTATTTATAATTTATTTTTTTTATTATATAAAATATACATTATTTTGATATATACTTAACTACATAGGGTAAAGGATGTCATAATGTTAAAACCTAAATGTGCTCATTATTAGGATGTTGATAGTTATTTTCATTCTAATAAACATACTCTAAAACCCTCGTGGAAACCTTCTTTAAAAAATGACAAAAATTGATGAACGACTGAGATTCGTTTATTCGTCTTGCCTTAAATTTGATGGTCGACCTTACCTATCAACAATTTTTTTAATGACGGTTATATATTCAAAGGTGCCTTTAAAACATTATGATATACCTTAGTGTAAGTAAAATTATATATAAATAAAATATATGTATCATTATAGTTCTATATAAATTTTGTCAGTCTATTCAAAATCTCTCCTTTCATCTCATCTGATACAATCTTCTTAAAATTTGATTTTTTTTATTGACATGTTACATATTTTCTTACACTTAACTTAAATTATCTTGCTTTTGAACTATAGTTTTTAGAAAATAAATATATTAAATTTTGATTTTTTTTATTGGCATGTTACATGTATTCTTACACTTAACTTAAATTAACTTGTTTTTGAACTATAATTTATAGTTTTTAGAAAATAAATATATTAAATTTTGATTTTTTCATTAGAATGTTACATGTTTTCTTTCACTTAAAGAACTATAGTTTTTAGAAAATAAATATATTAAATTTTAATTTTTTTTATTGGCATGTTACATGTTTTCATACACTTAAATTAAATTAGCTTGTTTTCAAACTATAGTTTTTAGAAAATAAATATATTACTTTTTGATCTTTTTTATTGACATGTTACATGTTTTCTTACACTTAACTTAAATTAACTTGTTTTTGAACTATAGTTTTTAGAAAATAAATATATTAAGTTTTGATTTTTTTTTATTGGCATGTTACATGTTTTCTTTCACTTAACGAACTATAGTTTTTAGAGAATAAATATATTAATTTTTTTTTTTTTATTATTAACATGTTACATGTTTTCTTACACTTAACTTAAATTAGCTTGTTTTCGAACAATATTTTTTAGAAAATAAATATATTAAATTTTGATTTTTTTTATTGGCATGTTACATGTTTTCTTTCACTTAAAGAACTATAGTTTTTAGAAAATAAATATATTAAATTTTGATTTTTTTATTGGCATATTACATGTTTTCTTACACTTAACTTAAATTAGCTTGTTTTCAAACTATAGTTTTTAGAAAATAAATATATTACATGTTGTTTTCTTACACTTAACTTAAATTACCTTGTTTTCAAACTATAATTTTTAGAAAATAAATATATTAAATTTTGAATTTTTTATTGGCATGATACATGTTTTCTTACAATTAACTTAAATTAACATGTTTTCAAACTATATTTTTTAGAAAATAAATATATTAAATTTTGACCTTTTTAATTGGCATGTTACATGTTTTCTTTCACTTAACGAGCTATAGTTTTTAGAAAATAAATATATTAAATTTTGATTATTTTATTTGCATGTTACATGTTTTCTTACACTTAACTTAAATTAGCTTGTTTCCAAACTATAGTTTTAGAAAATAAATATATTACGTGTTTTTCTTATTGGCATGTTACATGTTTTCTTATAGTTAACTTAAATTAGCTTGTTTTCAAACTATAGTTTTTACACAATAAATATATTAAATTTTTTTTATTTTTATTGACATGTTACGTGTTGTTTTCTTACACTTAACTTAAATTAGCTTGTTTTTGAACTATAATTAAATTTTGATTTTTTTATTGACATGTTACATGTTTTCTTACAATTAACTTAAATTAGCCCTTTTCCCAACTATTGTTTTTAGAAAATTAGAACAATATTTAAAAAAAATTCAAATTACATATAAGCATACGAAGAATATTCAAGTGTACTTTCTGCATAGTTTTAACAAGGATTAACTTTTGCAATCTGATGGTAAGTTATATTTTTATATTGAATATGAGATATTATAAATATATTTTATTTATCATGTGATTTACTTTCAGTCGGTTATAGGTTACTTATTTTTCTATTTGCTTTAGTCTACTCTAGGTTACCTATAGACACATGAAATTGACATCATAATCATATTCGCTCGTCATTTAATCAAGTTTATTTATCAATCTCCTAAAGTCACCAACTTAAATTAAATAAATCAACTTGATCCTAACATGACCCTCTTGATTAAATAAATCAATCCTTTATTTAATTAAGTCTAAGATCACCTTTCATCCATTTTTTATTTAAATAAATCAAATATCCAAATCCTGAATCTAACCTAACCACCCATCACATCCTCTAGCTTTTCCCACTTGCACAAATAAATCAATTTATTGATTTATTAAAATCCTTATTTTCTTTCAACTTGGCATAAAAATAGAATATTCCCTCAAGTTTGAAAATGATGACAAGTTGACTTGTCCCTTCCAACATTGCATTAACTTCTCATTTTCATGTCCCCCTCTCAACATTTATTTCACAATTTCAAATTTCAAATTTCCCCCTCTTTGGCACATTGACCAAAATGTGCTCATCCTCAAGCCTATCACAAGTTGACAAGTGGCCTCTTCTCATTGGCTAAATATTTGTCCCACATTCATCCATTTGGCTATTTATCTCATCAAAATAATCTATAAATGAAAGGCTTCATTCTTGATCAAATCCTCCACAACTCCACAACTCCACAATCTCAAGCACAAATGCACCATTGTCATTTGAATCCATATCATTCTTCATAGAATTTTCATCATGGAGCTTAAGCAAGGATTGGAAAAGGGCTTCTTTCCATAGAAGCACCAATCCACTATAAGATGCTGGTTTGATTATTAGAATGATGTTTTTCTATGTTTGCTTGCTTCTTTTGCATTATTCTTGTGATTAGATGAATCTTATAGGGAATCTTTTGTTTATTTTGGTTCACTAACAATGCTAATGGATTTTTTTTTTGAGCTAATGCAAATTTAAGGTTCATACAAATTGTGCTAGAAGGAGGGCTTTACAAAATTTCACTCTAATATATATTTGCTAGATTTCATGCATAAATTGATCACTAGTTTGTCGTCATTTTAGAAATCTGTAGAAATCTTAATAAAAAAGTGGTTGAACAGTTCATATGACTTGTCTATGATTTCATGTATTGCATACACATCTACCATAGAGGGAGGATGCAGAAAAGATTGAGGAATTTTTCTGTACACCTGCTAATAGCATTTGCTTAAGTTTCTTATAAATCCTTTCTGCGCAAATCCTGCAATCATTGTTTTTTATGAAATAATATCTCTTGTAGGCAGTCTGTCCAATAGTCAATGTGCCTTCTCTATGTTCTTTCTCACACCATATTGTTGTTTCCACCTACTTTACACTTTTGATGGATGTCCATACATAGTTCTAAAGCTCCTATTTGCGCACAGGCCTGCAGGATGTGGAATAGATTGTGGAATTTGACCTTGCACCCACTGGTTGTGGAAGAAGTTTGAATTCAATATAATCTTCAATAGCTACTCCTTTAAATCTGCTATACGTACCTTGGTAGAATAGTTCAAAACACTTTAGTTGTTGTTTATGTTGTAAGCTTGCAAGTTGTGTTAAATCTTGCCTTCTTTTTATGCCTTCTAACTGCATTTACTTCCTCTAGCATTAGATTGATGGGATCTCTGATTGTTTTTGAAATATATATGTTTTTCTATGAGAATATCTTGTTATCTGACAAACATGTAGGAGTAAATTACGCAAGCACTCTAACACGCTTTTAGGTGGTCACGACATTATTCATTGTTCCTCTAACAGTCGCACATTTAATGTTATATTATATACGTATAATTGCTAGATAGATGCATGATGCAGCGGTTGCTTTACTGAAGCAAATCATTCATTCTTTTGTTCTAACTTAAAGCTTCTATTTTGTGCACATCCTACAATCGTTACGCGTCTCTTTTAGGTTTTTTTCCAGATTTCAATAGAAATAGAAAATGATCCATATCATTGCCCAATTCAAGACACTATGTTTGCTCATTAGGATTTCAATTTGTTTTGTTCGCAGCCTAGCAGGGAAGAAGGCGCATGAAAATTTTGAAGTGGAGGTGGATTGATAGAGAATATATGATTAGGAAATCTCTTATAGACGTACCACTTGACCTGGTTAAAGCTATCAATCTGTCTATTTAATAAGATAAATGGTTTCGATGATAAGCCACACTGACAGCTTCTACCATAAAATGCATTGAATGAATCACCACAAAATGACGTCTTAGATGAAGGTGCCATCTCAGATTCTTGTAGTTGGGAGATATGTCAAAATAAAGAGCCATCATAGTCTAATTCTACAGTCTGCAATGACTCCAACTGCCACTTCAAATCCTCTACCATAGATTTTGCTCAAAACTTCATGTCAAATAGTAACATACCTTTGTTGAGGTGCCATATCAAACTCTACTTGCCTTTTTTTTTTTCCTTAGTGGTTGGGCACTCTTGTTGTAAGCTCTCTCTTCTATTTTGTGGTCATAAATGATAATGTGCTGGAAGATTTGGTGTAGATGTTTTTCTATCTTTGAATTTATATGGTCTTTACTTTAAAGCTGCCCAATATGTGGGAAAAAGTCAAAAGGGATAATCAATACTGCCTGGAGGATGATTTATAGTGGGAGAAATAGTGGGACTGTGAAGAAACCAAGCATGGCATATTCTTATTCCTTCCCTCTCTAGATGGACCAAATGCAGCGTATATTTTATTGGGGCGTGACTATTGCACTTGCTGGTTGCAGTAAATTAAAAGTCTTTATCTGTTGTTTGCGTTGGCTTACATTAAAATTCTTTATCTGCTATTTTTTTTTCACACCTACGAATGATTTCTTCAAAGCCTACGTAGCCTCTCTTAACTTCTTACAGAGGTGGCTCGATCCACATCTGGATTCATTTATGGTATAACTTGATGGATGCGCTACTCACACTACACCGTTTCCTGAGAGTTTAGATGGATGATATCTTAGTTAAAGAGACAGAATGAGTGGTGTTTCTAATGATATATTAAAATCTGCCATAAATGCATTGAATGCATCATCAAACAAAAACATTGGGCTTCTAGTAGATCGTGCCATGATGGATATGCTAGCATTGACTTTTACACAGGAGCAATTAAATGCACTCTACTGCAGCTAAGGGAAGTATCCTTCATTTCATCTCTTTGATTAAGCTTATTAAATTTAGATGTTGTTTTTGTCATGGGTAGTAATGGTGAATGGAATAGGTTGTTTGTTGTGCACCACTTCTTGTGCTTTAAGAAGTGATAGGATATCAACTTGTTTTAAATGCAGCTCAACCAACTCAGAAGAAAGTACAATTACAATTTCTATTCTTTTGGAAATTGTTGTTGATAAAACTAAAACAATATCAATTTAAATAGAAGTTTTCAAGTTGCAGGTGTAGGAGTTTTCTTTTGGTTAAATGGCTTTTGGTGTTTTATGAAGTGATTTACCAATGAAATCAATAAAAACAATACCAATGTTTAAAATTGATAAGGAAAGGATACATTTAAGAGATCATCAATGAAATAACCTTCTTTCTTTTCTTTTTGATGAGACAAGGATGAGAAATTGCATGCATTTATTATGTTATCATTGATTCCTTGTGAATGTGTTCATTATGTCAAGTTATCATTAATTCCTTGAATATCATAAATCTTATTTGTGATTGTTTTGTAATAATTGCAAGTTGACATTGGGAGACAACAGTGGTTTTCTCTCAAACAATAATCAAATTGGAGTTGGACAAGTGCTTATCAATTTTTTATTTTTAAAAAGCATTTTTAAATGCTTATTAAACTATCCTAGAGCATTCATTTGTTTCTTTTATTTTAGGCAAAACTAGAGATCAACTTGAGTTTGAAATCAATCATTGTTTTGATTATTTTCAAGGTTGGGCTAAAACTAAACCCTAGAAACTCACTAGCTTTTTGATTTGGTTTAAAATTGAATAAAAGAACCTCATATTTCATTTGGTCCTTTAAAACGAATTCATCATTTCTTTGAGGCTTAAAATAAACATGTGTTTTTTGTGTTTCGTAATCTCTTATCCAAAGTAATCTCATCTAAAAAGGCGTATGCACTTCTCTCACGCTTCACGGCGATCTTGAGAACCAAAAGTATTTTTGATAACATTAAGTTGAATAAAATATTTCCTCCACACTTCGATTTGGGTTTAAAATTGAACAAGACCTTTTGCGAGTGTGAGTGGGGGCATTATCGTGTATATTCTCTCTCTTTTTCCATCAAAGATTTATCGAGTTATGGATTTCTTCTTTATTCGCTTTGGTTTATCCTAGAGGGCCTACCTTGGGGAAAAAATACTCACCCAAGGGAATGACTCAACCAGTAACACTCTAAAGCCAAGAGTATTTCCAGCCGTGATATAAATGTGGGTATTAGAAGAAACGCCAATATCACGTGATTGATTTTGACGAGATGGATCTGAAAGGGGACTCTCGCCGTATGGGTCAATCTCCATGAACAGAAAGTCCTTATTAAAACCTATGTTCTAGAATTGCCAAAATCCTTGATCTATTTGTCGGTGCAAGAACGGTCACTCTAAAGCCACCCCACACTTTTACGGTCTTTAGTAGAAAAGGAAAACATGCCATGGGAGTTTCATGGGTGTTGATGCTTGGCTGCCCCATATAAGTGAGTGTCATGGAGGGGAGCCAGTGGGGTCAAGCATCTAACCATGTGCTAAAGATAAGTGTAGCTGGACTTGTCCAAGTGGGAATCCAATAAATATTGCCTTTCACATCCATAGGGTTGTACTTATTCTTGGGTTGCAAAACACAGTGCTTTTATCGAAAACATTTGAAAACCAACATTCAACAGAGCATCAAATCTCAAACCCTTTAGGAGAGGCAAATATCCTTAAATAAATTCACATGTTATTGCTTTCCCTTGGGATTTGTATCCTTAGAGGCTTCTAAAAATTTGGATTTCATCTCAATTTGCTCCTACTAAGGTCAACAATAGGTAACTCTTGCCTCATATTTCCTCAGTTTCTACATAATACACTTTGCAGGATAAGGGGAAAGTTGAGACATTAGACATCTAGATTCAAAATCTAATCAAGAGTGTGTTTGTGGTAAAAAGAATCCATTAAGCAAAGATTTACTCAATTGGACCCCACATATGTGCTTGGCATCTTTTGGTCATACGGTTTTCATGCAAACATTGGTCTTTTGATTTTAAATTACTCTTAGAGAAAGGCATGTTCTTCCCTACCTTGGTCTTGGAAACAAGTCCTTCCTAGGTTCATTAGGGATCAAATCAAACACTTCATCAATCCCAAACATTTATCAAAATCCATCCCACCAAACAACTTTAGAGCTTTGGAAACATCATTCTAGACTTTGGTAAATCATCAAACCAAAAATCACCTTGTTTAGTTAGGAGTATGGGAATGCATCCTTTCTCATACCTCTAATTAAATCAGCAATCCTTTGAACAAGTTCATCCTAAGATCACATCAACCATCTTAGGGTTTCAAGTCCATTATCCAAATCAAAAGCAATCAAAATCAAATTGTAACACCCCTCTGTTTTGGCTCTTTGATCGGCATTGTTCTTGCATGTTATGATTGTGTCTAATTATGCTTTGACTTTGGAACTAGGTTGCTTTTGATTGCAATTGTTATACAATGTGGATGTTATATTTTGATGTTATGTTATTCTGATGTTATCTTTATGACATAATTTGGAGTAACTTAGAAGATATTTGATTATATGATATTTCATGCTATTGATCATATCTTTGATGTTAGATGCGTCAGTTAGAGATATTGTATTGGTGAAAGGGATGGGATTGTATCACTCGCTTGCGACTGCCCTATGATTTTGAGATTTCCTCTTCACGGTGTGTTTGATCATATTACGTATATATGCACGTTTGACATGCTCTTTGTTGCAGGTTGGCAGGTACATGACATCGACTCCACCTGGTTTCCAGGTTTGAGCGTGCCCATTGACCAATAGAAATTGATTGGGAGATAGTAGCTAGGTTTTCCATGCTAAGTCGTCACCCTAGTCATAGCGTGTTGTCAGATTGTCGTCGGGGTTAGTTGTTTTAATTTGGCCAATCTCCCCTTGAGTATTTATTTAATTTCAAAGTTTAAAGTTTATTAAATGCTAAGTGTAGTTTAATTTGTGATTAAATATGTGTTTAGTTGCAATGTTGAAATGTGATTTATTTTATTGATTTATTTGATTTAATTAATAAAATAATTATTGGGTTATTGATTGATTTGATTAATTAATAAAATTAAATTGAGTTTAGTGGTTAATTGGGTAATGGTGATTTTAATTAAAATAGATATTTTGACGTTATTATATATAAGTTCCAAATTTAAATTGAAAAAGGAAATTATATTAGATATTAAGATCTAATTAAAATAAAAGATGAAATCTTGTTTGAATAGTTAAGTTAAATTAAAATAAATAAATGTTAATGTGTTTTAATTCCACTTTTGAAAATTGTTGAGAAAATCATTTATTTACAACTTGGAAATGCTTTGAAAATGCATAAGTTTTGAATAAAAAATTAGAAATTGGTTTTATGAATTAAAAATTAGAAATGGGTTTTAGAATTAAAAATTAGAATTGGTTTTAGAATTGAAAATTAGAAATATTCCCCACATGTTGTTTTTAAAAGATATTTTTGGTGAGTGGGATTTTTAGGGTTAGACCAATTTGGGGAAAAACCCTATTTTGGAGAAAATGGGATCTCATTAATTTTGAATCTTTCAATTTGGGGAAAATGAGGCTTGGCTATGGTTTTGCTTGGAATTGTGAAGGAGATGGAGATTTTTGCTTGAGTTGGATTCAATGGAAGGATTGGAAAACACCATGGTGAAGGCTTCAAGTCTTGGAGGAAAAAATAACAGGTTCCTCTTATTCTTGCTTGTCCATTTTGAAAATAGATTAGATCCTCTTCATGCTATTTAGAAATCTTGAAATGTTGTTTGAATCCAATGAAACCCATGAGTTATTTGTTTGAAAACTTGCATTTTGTGTTGAGATTTTGAAAAGAAAACCAAAACTAGAATCAACAATGGAAAAAATGAAATGAAAACCAAAAGAGTTTTGTTGTCAAAACAGAAATCTAAACCCTATGGTTGTGTTGAAAAATCCATTGTTTTGTTGCAAGATTTTGTTGGACATTTGCACAATAAGACCCACAAGTTCATTTTTAAAAAATACTAGAGTTTCCATTTATTAAATTTCTGGAAAATACCCCTGGTTTGTTCTTTTTGTGAAGTTCTTAATGGGTTTCTTTGTGGGGAGTGTATTTGTATTTTAAAAATACAAATAAAAATAAATGTTATTTATTTTGTGGGAGGCTGGGGAGGCCAACCCCCGCCACCGCCGGTGGAAAGCGGGCACTGTGTGCTCAGCGCATAGCCCCGCCACCCGCAGGCAACGGTCACTTTGTGCGATGCACATAGTTCCGCCGCCTGTGGGCGACGGATGGACTGTGTGCTTTGCACACAGCCCCACCGCCGTGGGAGGCGAATGGACTATGTGCGGAGCACACAGCCCCGCCGACCACGGGGAGGCAAGGCTGCGTGCCCACCCTTAGGGTTTCGACCCTTAATCTTTTTTAAAGAAAAAGAAATTAATTTTATTTTAAGTTTTGTGTTTGTAAATTATATCATATTTTATATTATATTTATAATATTAATATTATATATTTAATATTTAATATTAATATGTTTAATATTTAATATTATATACTTAATATTAAATATTAAATATTTAATAAATTAATATTATATATAATATTTAATATTTTATAATATGGGATAATATGGTATTAAAGTATAATCAAATGGATTATAGTGATAACATTTTGTTAATTTAGACATTTAAAAGATGTTTAAATCATTTTAAATAGGGAATGTTTTAAATAAATTATAGCATTGATATATTTGGAATGGAATCATTATTTTAATGAATAGTGTTATTTTAAAAGGGTATTTTAATTCGTATCTAGGATTGAGCAAACAGAATACAATATTAAATTTAATACTTTAATGGTGCCAAGTGAACCTTAGATAATTTAACAAGTATTGAATAGAGTTGAATGATGATCAAATTTCCTTATTTAGAAATTTTATTTTTTGATGTTTATGGTTAATCAGGAAATATTAGAATATTAAAATAATGTTAGAAGCATATGTTTAAATGATGTTTCAACATTTAAAATAGGAACTTTGCAATGATCATCCCATTTGTACAAGCGGAAATTAAACTAATGAATAGTCAAACGTATTCGTTTTAAGATTGATTTTGATTAATTATAGACTGATCAAGTAGAACCAAACTATTGGTTTAAATTCTTTAATGTTGACAATGTGAATTAAACATTTAAATATATAACAGGAAATACATTGAGTATGTACTACTAGGTATATTTGTTGGAAGGTATTCGTATTCAAGTAGAGATAAGACTTAGTTGAGTTATTTAATGTTGAGTTGAAATAAAGACTGATTTATTTGATCTAAATGTCATTTAATAGGATGTTTCAATTATAGAATATAGTGGCGAAACTTAGAGTAAGAAGGAACTTATTATTCAATCTAAATGTTTCGTTAATCAAGCGATTTTATTTATAGTACATGATTGTGAGACTTAGAGATAACGAATGATTTATTTTTAATCAAAGGAGTTTATTAAATTAAAATATTCGGTTCATGCATATAATGGTTAAACTTAGAAGTAATGAATGATTTAATGAATCATATGAGATTGAGTTGTTTGATTTATTGTTATTTCGAAATAAAGAGTAATTTTATTAAATCCAAATGTTCTATAAATCAAGTGGATTTATTTACAGTATATGACTGTGAGACGTGGAGTTATTGATTGGGTTAATTTTAATTCGATGATGTGATTTATTAAAATGTCTTGATTTTGGAATATGGTTATGAAATTTAGAGTAAATGATCTGTTCTTTGAATATTTGTATGTTGTGAAAAGAAATGGGTTCAATTGATTGGATAAATGCAAGTAATGGAAACTGTGATTGACTGGATTTAGGAAATCCGAACAGTAGTTTATTTAACTGTCTGAAATGCATGTAGTGTTATAATGTTCGTCCCCGATGTTGTGGGATTAGAGTGAATGTTTTGAAAGTCTTCCAGATAGGAGTTCATTTATTGGTATCAGTCGTTGTACGTGAGTTAACCTTGATGTATTGTGGAGTATGTGCATAGTTACGCCAGATTGTTTCACCCGGTTTTCACGAACGAGGATGGTGTGTGTCTCCTTGGGATTAGGAGAGGGTTATGTAATTTGTGCCTCCTTTAGAAGGAGTGGTTTTTGTATTTTGGTTTCCTCCAGTGTTTGGAGTGGATTATGTGACCTTGTTTTCCTCCAGTGTTTGGAGAGGGCTAGACCTTGTTGCCTCCAATGTTTGGAGAGGGTCTTGACCTTGCTGCCTCCAGTGTTGGAGTGAGTTCTTGATTTGTTACCTCCTTGGATTGGAGAGGTCGTGTTATCTTCTTACCTATTGTGGTTTTCACCATGTGTGTTGTCTTAGAGGAGTGGCTTGCAATGGGGGCCGACACACAAAGTGGTGCCAAGGATAACCCTTTGCAAGTTGATTAATTCAGTGATAACTAAATAAACTTTTAGAAGCTTAGGTTGCATCAAACATTAAACAAGATTAATTATGCCTCGCTCATGGACCCAAGGGCTTGTTTTAGACTTGGGATGAGACGAGAAGGCCTGGAATGGCAAGATCATCTATCTCATCTTCACGAGAGGTATTTGATTCCGCATGAGTAAGCATGGGTGTTGGGATTTCGGTAGAGGCCACCAAGATAACCCAAGGTGTGGGGGCCAGAGCCTAGGAAGATTCCCAGAGGATATCTCTTGACGAGCTATGCGATGACACTCTTCCTAAGTCAACAATTTGTATTTGATATTTGTGACACTCTTGATCTATTCTATATCTGGAAGCAATGTAACCTATTTCAGTGATGTGAGAGTCATACCTAGAGTTGTGTGTATGACCGTTCAGTCATGTGATGAGGTCTTGTATTTTTTTCGTATTAGTTTTGTGTGGCCTGTGTCTAGTGGTAGATGGTCTTGTGTAGGAATTCCTTGTTACTATCTCCTAGCACGGAGGGAGTGGAACCTTTTGGATTCCACGTGGTCGGGTGGTGTGCTTCTTAATCTATTGGTTCTTCATCTTGTTTGTGTGGTCGTGATTTCCAATTGGAGAGCTCGAGGGAATCAGTTTCTTCTCTTGCCTTATTCTCTCAGTACTTATTATAATTTATTACCCCTCATTTGTTATCGAGGTGGAATTTGTAATAAGTAATCATACTTGTTGGATTTAACTCATTCAGGGAATGAGTGTTGTAATCATGTTGTAAATTATATTAATGGAATCAAGTGGTATCTCATACTCTTGGATGTAAATTATTATGTAGGGAATGTATGTGAACTTTTATTTGTTAAGTAATTATATGATATGGTTTTAATTCATGTTCCGCATTTGGTTTAAGTAACTCAGTCTCATAATCCTTAGGGGATTGGTTGGCAATAGTTAAGAGAATTTGCATGTTAATTGTTCTTATTCAAAAAAAAAAAAATAGTTCGTTTGTGTAGTAAATTGCAACTTCCCCTAGGGTTGCGTGGCAGGGCGTTACAAACTATAGTCATAAAATAAATCTTGGACAAACATAAATGAATCACATAGTAAAATTGCATACCATAACTACGCCTATTTAAAATAGACCATAATTGCTAAACACAAATATTCATTCATGATGTTTCCTTGGATAACCTTGTACCCATGGTTGTTATTGGTACAACCACATATATTTATCTTCCTATTGTTGCTTCTATAGAAATTGTGGCTTCTCCAAATTCTTTTGATCAATTTGTTTAGTAAGATCATACATGTCTACAATACCCACCACATTGGGATATTTACTTACTAAACACCTTACATCTATTTGTAGAATCCCACCTTTGGATTTTGACAACACTATCAAGGATTGCATTATCCTCTTTGATGACAACTCTCCTATACTTATACTACCTTCTCTAGATGTAATGAGGGTACATGTAATCCCTTGTGTTCTCTCTCCACCTCTACATGTCCTACAATTGTACATGAATCTATTGATCATATCTGATCATAGTTTAGCATATGCATTGGAAAATATAAATAATTTCTAAATATCTTCATCCCATTTTTCTTCATTCTACCAATGGAGAGTGGGAATTCAATTGATATGTAACATATGAGCTCTTTAATCTAAAAAGGAGATGTATTATTTGATGTAGGGGACACTATCTACTTTGACGTTCTCTCTTCTTTGGGGGGTAATTCATCTTCAAGATTTCTTAGGAGTTTAGAAGACTATTCGTTAGGGGGATACTTAGCTTCTTCTCCCTTCCATAGAGGAGATTATTTTCTACATGTGTATCTAACATGGCAATATCTTGTCAAGGCCCACCTTTAACCCTTATGCTTGTCTTAAGTTGGGTGTTGGTGTATGTAGATTTCTCATGCTTTTACTACACCATAGGCTAAACTTACTTAGGTTAGATTTTATTTAGTGTTATATTTCATCATTAATTATTGGTAGTCGATGATATACTTCTCTACGTGGAAAATGATTTTGTGCATCCCTATCCTCACTTAATTGTATTTCATATAAATGAAACCTTTTTGCCTATATTTGTATGTTAAAGGAAAAAAATGGATGCACTCTTGATGACCAACTCACACTTGATGAAGCATGCCTCACATTTGATGAAGCATGTCATAGATCATTTTTACAAAAATGAGTAGAATTTCCTAATTTGAATTCTATTGGAGGTTACTGTAGGTAAATTTATATATTGGTGTCGTAAACACATGAGGAAGGGAGATCCTGTTACATTACCTAAAAATTATGTAAGAATTTTGGAGCATATATGCATTCCAGGGGAAGATCCCTCTACTATGTGGGAAGCCAATAAAATGTCTTTTATTAAATCAAAGTTTCTAATGAAGGAAGGTTGTAGGATAGGCAGATCAAGTAAGGAAATCAACTCAATTTTTCACCCATATTTTGTGCAATAGGCAAATGATGGGATGCAAATTCTAAATATTCTTAAAAGAAAGTAAATTCCTTCAGTCTTCGGCCATTTTCCAGATGTAAAAAAACAACGTGTGAAGATGACAATAGTGTCGCTCATCACTATCTTCATTGGACTACACAAGGCAAAGTCAGGTCCTTTGAGGAAAGCTTGTCGTGAAGTATGGGACTTGATAAGCTTCGTAGATGATTGTGATATTTATCTACAAGCCACTAAAATAAACCTCCCTGATGATCTTAGTAGATACAATGATCAAGTCTACATGACTGCAGATATCATGGAATTCTACAAGCTACAAATGGAGAATGAAAAACTTGTTTCTCGATGTAAAGATTTTGTTATAGACATTAGGGAGGCCCGTAGATATCTAGAGGATCTATCAAGAAGTGTAAATAAATTCTCAAAAAATAAAATCTACTACAAGGCTACAAGAAGTTTGTTAGAGATTTATGTGATTCGAGAAACTGGATGAAAATAGCACATTGCTACACACTCTACAAACTATGCAAATTGATGTTGGATGAAGATATTGAAGATTTTGTGGAATGGATAGAAGAATCTTTGAGAAATGTTATAGCTTATTCTATGTCAAGGTTACCAGATATGCTTGTAAAGAAATGTTGGAAATGGGCACAAGAGGTTGAGGAAGATAAGTTATGGGAAGAAATTCATCTCACAAACAAATGCATAGGAATGATGGAGGCATGGGACCTCAAACCAATATTGATATTGAGTAACACAGACCAATAGACAATTCAAGTCGAGAAGTCATCACACTGACTCCTTGATTTTTAATTGTCTTTTTAATCTTTATCTTTCAGGCATGTGATGTTATGTCTTTGATTTGAATGGTTTTCTTTCTTTATAAGATTATATCAAATTATTGTATATCCATAAGAGTACCTTAAAGTCTATTCTCATATAAGGCAGGGAAAATATATGGTGCATTTATATGCACATATTTGGTATAGCAACTTCGTGTGGTAATTAAGTATAAATAAAATATAAATATTAAATATTTATAAAAAAATTATGGACTATATGTGGAAGCTTTCAAAGAGCAATTGATGACATAGATCTAGGTGGTTGTCTCTTTGTTTCTCTTAAATTAATATGCTTGAAGTTTATTTTTTCCCTCTTGTCAAGATTCAAGTTGTTTAGAGCTTTGTTTATTTATATATGAGATATTCTCTAGATAAACACCTTTCTTTGTTTTGTTTAAATTAAAAATTTATATGGAATTTCACTTTTTTATATATGATATGTAGTATATTTTTAAATTAATATTTATACTTTCAAAATAAGTGCAATTTTATTAGGCCTTATA
>VDFB02269295.1:0-14109 GCA_007258455.2 Sequoia sempervirens | reverse complement strand
ATACTAGAAGAAGAATATATTGTTGCAACATCTTACTTTAGTGAAATGCTTTGGATGAAGTATAATTTGAAGTATGTGAAGGTTGTATATGATGAACTTATTCTTATATTGTGTGACAATATAAGTCCTATCAATAATTTAAAGAATTTGATCATGCACTCAAGGACTGAACACATTTCATTCATGTATCACATTCTAAGAGATAATGTTGCATAACATGAGTTCATAATACAATATGTTCCTACCAAAGATTAGATTGTAGATATTTTAAACAAGTCACTTTCAAAGGATACCTTTGAGTAACTATGGTAGAAGTTATGGGTTATTGATACTCTTTGTTCTAACTAGATGCATTAATGGTGCATCTATCTATGGGAGAAACTAATCTCATATACTTTTCTACTATATTGATAAATGCTACCTCTCAGGTGGAGTTGGTAGAAAGGAGGATTTCTAAAGAAGTTGTCTACTTATTTTGAATGAATAACTACTTGAAGAAGATGTGTTATTGATCAAAGGGGGAGAATGTGTTTCTATCTCAATAGAAGATCTTTCTACCCTTTGTCCCTAAATTTAGAACAAGTTTTGTTTCTTTATACAAAAATATATGGCCTTATGTCATTCATGTCGAATGGGGAGAGCGAGAAGTGTGTATTTCCATCAATACAAAAATGGAAGATTGCATGTAGGTTTTGTCATTGATGTCAACACAAAGAAGAGTTTTGGCAGTTGTTATATTCATTCTCAACATTGTTTGTTGATTGTCTCTCATGTAAAAGATTGCTATATGTGATTTTCATTTGTGTCAACACTAATTATTAGAAGGTGGTTAGTCCTTGGCACTGGTTATCATTATTATATGTCTTGGGATAACATTGATGAGAAATTTCATGGTTGGATGTCATGTCTTATCTAAAGAATACTTGATGAAGTTCATGGTTTGATGTGATGCCTTATCAAAGAAGATGTAATGAAGTTCATGGTTCAATTTCATGCATTATCTAAAGAATATTTGATGAATTCCATGGTTGGATTTCATAACTTATCTCAAGAAGAGTTGATAAAGTTCAAGGTTAGATATCATGTCGTATCAAAATAGTATTGTTGGTGTTCATATAATGCATTATTACTGTTAGCAATGTTTATTTTATAATTATATATTAAAATGAGGATTAGACACATGAGTAATAGTAGATAGATATTGTTTAAGGTAAATAGTATGTCTTAATATGATCTCTCTTGATGTTCTTGATGAAGTATTTATTCTTGAAAGGAAGTTCTAGAATCTCCAAGTTTCTTACATGATTATGTTCCTAATTGCTACATTGAAGTTTATCCAAGAGAATAATCTACATTCCTTCACTAAATTGTAGTTCTAGTCTTCCAATTTGGTATTCAATCTTAGTATTCTGTGGATGTTGCACTATTCTCTTTTTAGGTCACTAGTGTCACCAAGGAGATTACTATGAATTTTAGAAGGGTGGCAATGTCATTTATTTTGCAAACTAGTCTAGTAAATGCTACGCATTCTCAACATTGATGTCTCTACTCTTATAGATTGGTAAATATTCTCTCAATGTTCATGCACTATATCATTTATAATATATGTGCCACAGAAAAAAAGGACCCTTTGATTGAAATGGGATTAATTTATGATAAATTAGACTTAATGAGGCCTTGATTCAGGTGTTGTGAGGAATTTTATGCATCTACACTAGGTCTTAGACCCTTACAAATTGAATAACATGCTTTTAATGATGTCTTGTAAATGTGTTGTAAAGTGTTGTAAGCTACTTTCACACTTTTCAAGACTTAATTAACCTATTTCAACCTAATTCAACATTATAAAATGTGTTTAATAAAATTATTACATCAATATAGAAGGCTTGTAAAATAAACCTGTAGACATGCAAAATTGGCATAATGCATTTGATTAGGTCATATTGTTCCATTCATCAAATAAATCAAGTTTATTTGGTCAGTCTCCTAAAGTCATCAGTTTAAATTAAATAAATAAACTTGATCCTAACATCACCCTCCTTGATTAAATAAATCAATCCTTTATTTAATTAACTCTAAGATCACCTTTCATTCCTTTTTGATTTAAATACGTCAAAATATTCAACTTAAAGGGGTCAAAGCATATAATCATCATGAAATTAATCTAACCTTGATTAACCTAATCTAATTATCCATCACATCCTCTATCTTTTCCCACTTGCACCAATAAATCATCTTAATTCATTTATAAAATCAGTATTTTCCATGAACATGGCATCTTTGAGGAATATTCCCTCAAGTTTCAATTAAAAAACAAGTGGACATGTACACCCAACAAATAATTTATGAGCTCTTACATGGCTCTTACATGTCCCTTGCAAAGGTCAAATTCAACATTTACTCTCAAATTCAAATTTGAAATCTCCCTTTCTTTGGCACATTGACCAAAATGTGCTCATTCCTCATCCTATCTCAATTTGATAAGTGGATTCATCTCATTGGCCAAATATTTATTCCACATTTATCTCTCATAAGCATTCTTTCAACTTGATAATCTTTAAATAGAAGCTTCATCCTTCAACAAATCCTCCACAATCCTCATGCAAAGTCATTCTCTTAAACTAAGAACTGATTTTGTCCACCATCATTTGCAACATCAAGCTTATCAAGGGTTGGGAAAGGGCTATTTTCCACAATAGCACCAATCCACTATGAGATAAACATACTTCATGTTTTTCATGTGCTTATTTACCATGATTCTATCATTTTTTTGTATTTGGAAGCATTGATGTATCATTTCATAGAGATATTGTTATCTGTTTTGTTTTGACAACTAACCATACTAAGTGTGTGTGTGTTGGAAGTTTTGAAAAGTTGCAGATTTAACCATCACATAAATGGTGCTAGAAGGAGGGAATTATTGTTTATTTCATGCATTTGGATATAAATATAGAGTCTTTATTTTCGTTCATGCATTGTCTCTGTTTTTGTTTACATAAGATTGATTAATGCTTCAAATAGGGATGCAAAGTTTTTGTCTCTATTCAAATAAGCTTTAAACATTTTTGTACCCTGTCAAATCTTTGTTTTTAGTAGCTAGATGATACACAATATATGCAGGGATAGTTAATGTATTGGTTCAAATACTTTTTAAATCGATTGTTGCATTAGAGTCACTCTTTCTGTGGTAACGTCTTTATTTATGCTCATCATATCATTGGTTTCACAATAAATTCAATAGCATCCCAAATCACATCCAACTTTTATTGACTTTCATTATCTCTATACCCCTGCAAAGCTATACTATCGAACATTAATTATTTGCAGACTATGTGCACACCATTTAATAAATGCTAGCAGATGCAACCACTTGATCTTTGAATATGCATTCACATTCTTCCTATGTATATGTTGTACCTATCACTATGCTTATTTATATTGTTACTATGCACAAATAAGCTCTGCACATGGAGGCGCCTGCCATTAACTTGAGCATTCTATCTAATGTCCATCAATAATTCAAGGAGGTCTTCCATCTTATTCTCGTTAGTTTATTGCTAACGTCCCTTTTTGAGTATTTTGTTAAAAATTTCACAGGAGAATACGTATTCAACAGATTTATAGACCCTAGGTTATAGAGTTTCACTTTTCACTAGCCAATTGGTATTTGCTTGAAAGTTTATTGTGCCTTGTTCTCTTTTGCATGGGTCTTCTTGCTTTTTCACCTACCAAATGGCATTTGCTCGAAAGTGTCTAGATCCTTTTCATTGAATCCCTCCTATGCACAGTTCACATGCATTCTTTAAGGAATTCTGTTGGACAGTTCAGATGCATTGTTTATGCCTTATCTATGCTTCACGTGCCTATTGATTTGGAATGGCTTGATTACTCTCATCAATACAAAAGCTTTGACAAAATAATACCAAATCTAGGAAGATAATCTTCAAGAGAGCTCATTCTTAGCATAGGTAGGGGTGCAATAAAACATTGTGGATTTTGGCTTTACACGTACCAAATGCATTCCCTCGACAACCTATAAGGATATTTGATTCACTGTTGTCCAAGTATGCCTGCGAAATAGCATTGTAAGCTTGTCTTTTCAAAATTACGCCTGCTAATTGAATTAGCTTTGAAAGTTTCTTTATATTTTCATTATTCACTTGCTAATGGAATTGAAATCTTGTCTTTTCAAATCATTCACCTACCAATTGCATTTAGCTTTAAAATCTCTTTGAGCAACATTCTATTCGCACCTACCAAATGCATTTACTTGAAAGTTTTTTATAGGGCGACTTTATACCTGCCACCCATATTGGCCCGCCTTTTGCATATTTGAATTAGTTTCAAAATTCGATGCCAACTCATACCAGATCAACCTTGATGGATTAGTAATAAATAGTGAGCGATTAAACCCCTTTGTCCAAGTTGTGACTTTATTCTTGTTGTCAAACATGTCATGGAATGATGTATGTGTCCTTTCCAGTGAACTGACCACCTCAACATGTGTTAATGCCATATCTCCAGCTGCAATCACAATTGCCAAAAACTATGGATGCATGTGTAAACTTTCAAGTAAAGGAAAGCTTTTAAAATTCTATGCGCTTTTATGTGTACATTTTTTCTTCCACCGATCCTAAAATTATTACCCAACCTTTGTTGATGTTTGCTCAAATTAACCCATAGTTACAATTATTGCTTGATGTCCACTCAAATGGTTGTAACTACACATACAAGCTGTTATTATAATATATAGATTTAAAATAAATCAATTCAATGCAATAAATTTTCTGAAATTTACCTTTACTTGCTAACCTAAAAATGTTGGTTGTATGAGGTCTTCAAATCAATTGTTCTTTTATGAAGGTGGGCGTAAAATTGACATTTATTATTGAGTTAATCATAACGAAAACATGTGCTTTTTTGAATACAAATTATTTTATTCATCTCTTTAAAAGGTTTCCTCAAATAATTAACATGTCTTCTTATTTCACAATACATGCATAACCCTTATTTATGATGTTTGATAGGGAAAAAAAAGGAAAGTGTAAGGTGTGAAGGTGAAAATGAAGGAAAATGAAGGTGTCAAAAGAAAAACAAAGCAAAGCAAGATTTCGCTCGCTCAAGGGGTCTTGCATCAAGAAAGAAAAGTGGTTTTTCCTCAAGTGTTGGAATAAGGTGAAAAAAGTAATATTAGAGTGAAACAAAATCGAGAATTAGAATTTGAAATTCTCAAAAGCATTTTTTAATGCCTGAGACTCTGTCGCATGCTTTAATTTTTTTTTTTAGACTAACTCACCTCTTTTGGGCTCTTAAAAAGAACATTTTTATTTTCATGACAAAGGGGCTTAAAAAGAACTTAGTCAAACTCAATAGTTTTACAATTTTTGATTAACAAATTGAAGAATCAAATCTTCATCTTTCCTATGGTGCTTAAAACGAATCAAATCATTGTTTTGAAGGATAAGATGAATGTGTATCTTTATTTTTTTGTAATTATTTACACAAAGTAATATCATAAAAAGATGTATGCGCTTCTCTCATGCCTCACGACGATCTTGAGAATCAAAAGGATTTTGGTGAAATTAAATTATGTAATTAATTACCCACACACTTCAGTTTGGGTTTAAAAATTGAACAACCACTTTAAGTAGTGCGTAAAACCTATTGCATGTCCCTTTTGTTTCTAAATGAAGGAAGGATCAAAGCGCCACATGTTTGCTCATTTTTGTTTATCCTAGAGGGGCTACCTTGGGGAAAAAGTACTCTCCCAAGGGAATCACTCAATCGGTAACACTCTAAAGCCAAGAGTCTTTCCAACTGGGATATAAATGTGGGTATTAGAGTAAATGACAAGACACACCTGCTGGCTCCAATGAGATGGGATCCAAAAGGGGACTCTCATCATATGGGTCAATCTCCACGAATAGAAATTATGAAATAAAACCCTTGTTTGTAGTGGCCTATTAACTCATTCAACGAGTTTATCGAAGTGGTGCATTGGAACTTAGATTCCAAGAAGTTACTTGCCATGTTCAATCTTGGTTGAAATATAGAGGTTATGACTTCATTCTTAACATACCTTTATATTTTTTTCCTTGGTTGCATGTAAAATCATCTCTTCTACTATGAAGGGCATGAGGCAAGCCCACCAAGAAAATGTACCAATTGAGCTAGGATGTTATATTGTTTATGTCGGCTTTTGAAACATAGTGCTTGATCAAAAACATTGAAAACCAACATTCAACATGAGCATCAAATCTCAAACCCTTTAGAGTATAGCAAATATCCTGAACAAATTCATGTGATTACTTATTCTTGGGATTTGTATCCTTAGAGGCTTCTAAACATTTGGATTTCATCTCAATTTGCTCCTACTAAGGTCAAAATTAGGAAACCTTTGTCCTGATTTCCTTGATTTTTGCATAATCCATTTTGTGGGATGAAAGTGAATTAGGAAATTGGATATTCAGTTGAAAACCTAATCAAGAAGTGTTTGCGATAAAAAAAAGAATCAATTAAGCAAATATTAAATCAATTGGACCCAACACATGTGCTTGGCACCTTTTGGTCGTATGGTTTTCATGCAAACATTGATCTTTCAATTTCAAATTACTTTTAGAGAAAGGCATGTTCTTCATTATCTTGGTCTCAGAAACAAGTCCTTCCTAGGTTCATTTACGATCAAATCAAACATTTCACCCATCCCAAACATTTATCAAAATCCATCCCACCAAACAACTTTAGAGCTTTGGAAACATCATTCTAGACTTGGGTAGATCATCAAAATCAAAATCACCTTGTTTAGTTAAGTGTATGGGAATGTATCCTTTCTCATACATTTAATTGAATCAGTAATCCTTTGAAAAAGTTCATCCTAAAGATCACATCTAACATCTTAGGTTTTACAAGTTCATTACCTAAATCAAACCCTAAGTCTAGTATTGATCCAAAGTCCCTAAAATGTTCAACACTCATATCATTTCCCCTTTTCATCCTTCATCTCGTCATTGGTCCTAAGAACCTTAGAGGTTACTTTTACAAAAAGGTCAAAACACAAGAGGAACATGGAGTATAAAATTGATCCATACATCATGAGTAATCCAAATCAACTAAGCTATCAAATCCTTACAATGTCAATTGATTATCAACACTCACATCTATACAATCCATGCATGGGATCATTAACTTCTACAAATGTCAATGGCACAACAATTGTGAGTATGCCCAAATCAAATATTGGAACACATTTCCCAATGGTAGATCTAAATCCAAACTTACAAGTCTGTCAACTAAAAAATCAATGCGTGAGCCTTCAAATGAACAATTCCATCCCACCAAATCCCTACATGCCAAATGAGAATGTACCAAGTACAAGTTTTCCAAACATGAATACGGAAAAATTTGGGGTAAATATGGTTACAAATCATATGAATATTGTTCAAAATCCAAACAAGATGTTAAGGACTCCAAGTCAAGGGGTGATTCCACAAAGCTGGTTTACAATTTCTGGGAGGATATGATTTTTGCTGAAATCACATATTTTTAGAGAATATAATGATTTAATCCTTTAAAATTTCCATTTAAAAAATTCCAATTGAAGGGGTTTTGATCAAACTACCTAAATCAAACCCCTTGGATAGAACCCCGCTAGTTTTAAACCATACCTATAACAGAGTCTCCTTTACACCTATCAAAATGCTGATAAAAAACCACTTTTGATTTACCTTTTGGGGGATCAAATGAATTCATTTAAAATTTATTTTTTGTAAGTATGTAGTACTTATTATAAGCTTCCCAAAAATTATAATTTTAAATAAATTTTATTTTATTATTATATTTTTTTTATTTCTCGTGAATGTAGGTTTTTCACCGAAAATCAAGCTCTTTATTCTGCACATGTGGAAAAATAGCAGATTATTAAAAAAAAAAATTAAAAAATATTAGTGCACCAGATATTGAAGTCCTCGATCCAACAAAGATTTTTTTTTTTGATACATACAAAAAAAAGTTATGCATTATAATTGGTTTGAACTTGAAACTTGATTAAAGAAAAATATTCAATAAAAACTATCCAACTATGAAGCACTAGATATCTAAGTTAAAAATATAAATTTGAGACTAGAATTTTATCCTCATTGAAAAAAGTTATATGTTCTACTTCATGAGCATCACTTTTAAAAATGTTGTTTTCTGAAAAAAAGAAGTAATTTGATTCCAAAAATTTGAAAAAATATATTTATAATCTATAGACAAAATGTCTTGAAATTAGCTTGTATCATCTTCAAAATTCTCACTTCATTAGCCATTATAGGTGTCCAAAAGTGAAGATTTAGTTAAAAAATTATTCTAGTGTCTAGTTTGGCAAAAAATAGAAAACCACTATTGTGGGATCACCAGAATCACAACACTATGCAAATCAAAGTTGGCCTAAACAAGGAAATGTGATTCCAAACATGAAAAATTGTCAATTTCAACCTATCATGCCAAATATGAACATCATCCCAAGTCAAAACAATGTCAAAAATTGATTTGACCATGATCCCATTCGAAAACCACAAGTATGCATCCCAAATCTGCTTGAACAAAAACCAAATCAACTATATCAAGGGAGTCAAGATCGAAATCAAGAACAAATTTGGCGAGATCAAATTGCTACACTTACCAAAATAGTTGAGTCATTGCGCCAAGAGACTTCTCCACCACCATTACCCATATCGACATCATTCATTGGTTTAGGGCTTCCCCCTTTACCTAGCACCAATCACTCTATCCAAATCAATCCACCTAACACCAATCAAACCATCACATAAAAACCTTTGAATATACCATCGACATCGTACCAACATATGGTATCTAATGAAATGACAACATCAATCCTGACAAATCAAAATATGGTCTCCCAAGGATCTATCACCTCGGTCATTCTGACCATTCATATCACCTCAATCACTCCAACCACCCATATCACACCCATCACATCTCAACCCCTCATTACCATGATTGCTCCAAAAACATCTAAACCACTTGTCACTAAGACGAATCACAATTCCAAATCCACCACCACTACCACCAAACCAAATGTGGCAAGACACATAACATTGCGCTTAAAAGCTTACTGTGCTCACTACAAAAAGCTATTACATACATCCAACAATATCTAGCCACACAACAAGCAACACAAGCTAAACAAGTGCAACAAACCTCTCAAGCTGCCCAAGCCTCTCAAGATACCCAACAAACACAAGCACAAACGCAAAAAATGACAACTGTTGAGAACAAGGATCAAGATAAATCCATCACTAAGCACCTTGAAGCTATGGCTACTTCATCTAATGATCAAATTAACATACAAAGAAGAATCACTTTTCAATCATGATCAAAATCCACCAACAATCCTCAACAATGATAAATGGGATGAGATGCTTCCATCCGAATCGGTGCACATATAGATGCCCAATTCCACACATGATGCATGTTTTCTAGGTTTTCACTGTCTTGCCCAAAGTGCCACCTATGTGGTTTTCACTGAGGATGATTTTTTCTTTCACTATTTTCAATCCTTTTTCTCATTTTTTGATTTTCATATTTTTATATTTTATTTTTTTATTTTTCTAAAAATATTTTAAGCTCATGCTAAACACACAGTGTTGTTGATGTAGATGCCCCTTATCATAATGTTCCATCTAGATCCTACTTGAAGAAGCTTACTTTGCTAAGATACGTGCACTGAATGCAAATTTTGAGATTCTTGATCTACTTTGTCGATATCAGAGTTGACTTTGTCTTTGTGCATACATGTGATAGAGTTCCTTCTAAATCCTTATGATGAAGGGTTGTTGCCAATACATAGTCAATTTGAGAATTGGATATCATACATGGAGGCATGGATGGAGTATGTTTAGGGCTAAAAGATGGATTGGTTGATAGTTTGGAACCTGTGACTCTCCAAACTAATTGGGAAGATGAACAATGATGGGTGGATATGAAAGTGTGTGTGGAATTAGGACCAACTGCTTGATATACTTTGTACATCGCTTGAAAAGCCTACTTTTTATTTTGTGAACATCTTTGATGGATACTTTTCCCATTTTTATTTTGCCCCATAGTTCCTTTAACTAATGGAGTTTGATAGGGATAATATTTCTTTATATGTTTTGGTATCCATGCATATTTGATTTGTCCATTATGCTTCTCAACTTCTTTTTTGATAACGTTCTTCGTACTTTGATTCAAATATTTCCTTTGATGTTAGTCCCAATTCATGGATGGGGTGATGGGTGGATGAAGATTCATGGTGTGGCTGGTTGTAGTATTGGCAATGGTTTCACCATAAAGATTTTTCATTCTCCCTATGTTGATGCTTGCATTAGATAAAGTTTCCCCTAGTATGGTGGTAGTAATACCTTCATGCTTTGATTCCACTTGTTCTGAGCGCTCTTGTTTATAATGCATTTTCTGATAAATAGCCATTGTAGACGAGCTTAGTTCAATTTGTTGCTCTACTAACTCTGGAATGTCCTATTTTGTCTAACATTTTTACTTGAGTGGATAATGTTGGATATATTCATACATGATGTCCTCAGTCTGAATTTGGGTTATATCTGTTCCTGATGTTGACAACTCAGTTTGAAAAAAGGAATCAATAATCTGAGCTCTTTTTGTGTTATACTGTCAGGGGTAAAGGAATCCTGTTCTGAATGAAAATCATCTACGTGTCCATTTGCAAAAAGAATCTCATCCCATTTATCCAATCCATTTTCCATCTATCTACACAAGTTATCTTGATCTTGATGAAATTTTGGGGCACACTTTACACTTTCTTATGGAAAACATCTTGACATAAGTCATTTTCATTGATCTTATCCTATCCAATGTTATCTAAATGAGCATTCTTTATCTTATCACAAGATAATCCCTATCCTTCCATCCATACACCTATCCAAGAATCCAACCATGACATTCCATACATTGCTAAACACTGGGGATAGGTATTTACATCTTGCTTCGAGAAAAAATCTTGATCTATATCCTCCAACTTATGTGGTGGTCCAAACATTGGAAAATGTGAAATCAAATTGGTCAAAGCATTTGTGATCCAAAATCCAAATCACTAGCCCATGGCATATTTTCACAAGAAGATGTTCCATATTAGTCTTCATCTTTCATTGAACATCAATCCAAATAATCACTATCAGTCACATCTAAGTTGCACTTCGAACATCACATCAAATCATTCAAATAAATACTATTCCAAACCAAGCTTCAATAATCTTGATCAATCCAAATCCAATCAAAATTATCATCTCGGGATATCCTTGTGTTTCTTAACACTATCCTTGCATTGTTATACATCCTCAACAATGTTACCATCATCAATCTTGATCAAACCTTCCTTGCATTGTTGTGCATCCTCAACAATGTTGTCATCATCAATCTACGATCAATCAAATCCTTGCATTGTTGTGTATCCTCAACAATGTTATCATCATCAATCCATCGATCTAATCAATCAACCTTAGCTTGGTCTTCAACAAAATCCCAAATAGAGAACTTATATCATCACACATGTCCATATCAAAAATGTCAAAATCATGTGAAAAATCCAAAACACTCAAAAATTAGAAAAATATCAAAAACATTAAAATTTGAACTATGTCACCTCTAAGCTTAAATGTAAGGCAAGGCTAACCTTTTATAAACCCTCGAAGTTATCAAAATCAAAATATTCAAAAACATCAAAATCAAAACATTCAAAAATATCAAACCCCAAAACATTCATAAAAATCGAGGAAAATCCCAAAACATTTGAAAAATCAAAATCAAAAAGTTTGTAAAATCTCAAAACACCAAAAATAGCCTCAAAAACATTTCAAAAATGTCAAAAACATCCAATTTTTTGAAAAAAATCCATCTGTCCCATTTCACTTTCACCCGCAATGATCAATCATCCATAATAAATTGATTATCACATTCATCCTTTGGTAACACAAACAGAAAATAATCGCAACAATCAGCAAAAACTTCAAATGCAAAATTCAAAATAAAAGCAAAAGCAAACTTCAAATAAAAATCAAAATTGAAGCAACAAACTGTTAAATGCAAAAACAAACTCTTGATCATTTTTAGACATATCAATCGACCTTATATCAACAGCCTATCAATCAACTTATCAAACCATCATCATCCTATACAATGCATGTCCTAGGATATATCGTTGTGACAATGGGCATCATTTTGGTTATCACCTTGGATTGTAGCCGCCTTTATCCCTATCTAAAGCATCCTTTGGCTAGAGGTATGAAGAGCATTGACTTGTTTGTGTTCTTGATCTTTTTTTTAATTTATCTTATTGCACTCATTCCAATGACCTCTCGATGATGTCTAATCAAAGCGATTTAGAGAGAAAGAAATGGGACATTGATCATTATCTTTTTGTCTATTGTGCTTGTTGGGTATTCTTGTAATATAACTTAGTGAATACTTACTTTGTTAGGTGCATCCTAGCAAGGTTTTTGTATTTCAAGTGTGAACAAGAATATATATGTTTGTCAAGTCAAAGTCCATTGCACTAGGTACAACACACCATCCTAGTTCTTTATACCTTGATGCATCGTGCCTAAATTGTGTAATCAAACATAAGGTAAGCAGCCCTTTTTAAAATCCCAATCCTTGATAAGCAAATCATCCATCTATCATCATCATCATTTCTCGTAAGTAAATACTCTCCTTAAAGTTGGCTTGTTGGATCCTCTTGTCATCATCTAATGTCTTCTTTTCCGCACTAACATCACGTCATGAATAATTAATCATCATCACTAGTGCATCCATCCTACATCCACAAACCATCAGTATTCTACATATCATCTCACATGCATGTTCATCATCATAATATAGATCTATTAGTCTAAGCATCTCATAAATCACATATTTGCATCCATGGCATAATCATATCATATCACATCATCCATCTCATCCATCATCACATCATCTCATCATTTAAGTTGTATAAGATAATATAGATATGTTATTCTAATCATCTTAAAATCATCTCATTTGCATCATCATCCATAACCATCTATTTTGAACCTCTTTATCGTGAGATCGACCCTCAAACTGAATATTTTCGCTCAATCTCTCGAGGGGGCAATGTACCACTGTACTTTCCACTAGGGCATCTGAAAAATAAGAAAAATTTTGAATTTTGATCGCGGCAAGTTTATTCTTTGAAACAATGCAACAAGTACAATGCTTCAAAGAGGGGAAAAATGTAGACACACAAAATTGGCATAATGCATTTGATTAGATCATATTCATCCATTCATCAAATAAATCAAGTTTATTTGGTCAATCTCCTAAAGTCATCAATTTAAATTAAATAAATCAACTTGATCCTAACATCACCCTCCTTGATTAAATAAATCAATCCTTTATTTAATTAAGTCTAAAATCACCTTTCATCCCTTTTTGATTTAAATAAATCAAAATATTCAAGTTAAAGGGGTCAAAGCATCTAATCAACATTAAGTTAATCTAACCCTAATTAACCTAATCTAACTACCCATCACATCCTCTAGCTTTTCCCACTTGCACCAATAAATCATCTTAATTCATTTATAAAATCACCATTTTCAATCAACATGGCATCTTTGAGGAACATTCCCTCAAGTTTGAATTCAAAAAAAAGTAGACATGTACACCCAAAAAAGCATTTATGATCTCTTACTTGGCTCTTACATGTCCCTTGCAAAGGCTAAACTCAACATTTACTCTCAAATTCAAATTTGAAATCTCCCTCTCTTTGGCACATTGACCAAAATGTGCTCATTCCTCATCCTATCACAAGTTGACAAGTGGCTTCATCTCATTGGCCAAATATTTATCCCACATTTCTCTCTCATAAGCATTCTTTCAACTTGAGAATCTTTAAATAAAAGCTTCACCCTTCAACAAATCCTCCACAATCCTCATGCAAAGTCATTCTCTTAACTGAGAACTGATTTTGTCCACCATCATTTGCAACATCAAGCTTATCAAGGGTTGGGAAAGGGCTATTTTCCACAATAGCACCAATCCACTATGAGATAAACATACTTCATGTTTTTCATGTGC
>VDFB02269294.1:0-66181 GCA_007258455.2 Sequoia sempervirens | reverse complement strand
GTGAGTCTTCCTAAATTGTTTGTTCTGTGCAAAAACCTATGATAACATTTCTTGAAAACATTTTTGAACATACACTCGATGTTTAGTATAGGGCTGAAAAGAACAACTATTTTCAAAGTGTTTGCTTTGTTTTCCTCATGTTAAATCAGATTAAGATCATCCAAGAAAGCACTAAGAATTTTATTGAATCAACCTTTCTACTAGAATCTGAGTTTCTACCATCATTGGACTAGCTACATCCCTGATATCTTCTATGCTTAGAGATTGGAAATCCACCACATTTTTTAGGAAGTCGATTGCCAATAGGATCAAGAAACCTAAGAAACATTTAGGTTACAAAAGGACTTTTCAACAAAGAAAATTCCTTTACAAGAGTCAAAACGTCTTGCTCCTTCATAGGTACCAATATTTTGTTAGGGTATTTACTGATGATTACATTGTAGAGCCTTTGTATTCCTGAGCCTATTTCCAAAGAAGAGTTCTATCTCAACGACACAATCACAATCATCCTCTTGAGTTAAATTTCATACCACAACCCTCAATTGAATATCCCACTCATCCCAGCCAAATCATTCATTGGTCTTGGAAACAAACTAGGCTATTTGATACACTTCATTTTTTTAGACTAGGATCAAATCTCAAAAAGTGCATCTTTTCAAAAAAGTTTATGATTATTGATTCAACTTCCCCAACATGATTTTGACATCCTTTCATCTTGGAATCCACACTCAAGAGTTAGAAACATCATTTGATCATATCATAGGATTTTCATCTTATCAAATCATGACATCATCATTTGTGCACTTCTCAAACTTGTGATGTAAGTTTAGAAGAACATTTCAAAAGAATATGCCTGCTATCACAAGGTCCCAAAAACACAAAGAAGAAGATGAAAAAAGAGATCCACTTTACAATAGGGTGATAGGGAATCAAATCCTTTTCATAGGTTTCATACTAGGAATAGTTCAAATGATGAAATAAATGATGAAATGATTCAGGAATTTGAATAGGATCCACAATTTCACATAATTTTGGACAAGATCTTAGAGTGAAATAAAGAAGGCTACTTTCTTTTATTGGCAAACCAAGGTGCCAAATTTCCCTCTGACTACGATATGGAGAAAATTAATGAAGATCCTAAAAAGACTGAAACTCCATTAAATGATCATAGTACTCTTACCCAACAAATAAGAGAACTCCAAAGGAAAATCAAGGAAATACAAGGGGGCACAACTAAGAATTCATTTGATGGAAATATGAATGTAACCTCTTCTCCTTCAAAAACAACATCATCCAAATTTAATGTTTTTGAACTTTTGCAAAGGTTAAATGAGAAGCCCAAATCTAAGCCATCAAATAAAATTGACCAATCCTGTCATGTCAGGAATTTATCTTCATTCCCCATAATCTAAAATGAACCTCATGATTCTTTCACCCAAGATAATGATTCCATTCAATCACCTTCTTCTATCATATCCTCTACATCCAATGATTCATTTCAATCTACACATCTCGATCAAAACATTCTACAAACCCTTCCTATCTTTGATCAAGATCCAATCTCTCAAGAACCATATGATGATCCACTCCTTTCATTATTCACCCATGATAATCCTCTTCCATCTCAAGAAAAAAAATTTCTTCCAAGTTCTCTGTCCACCTCATTCAATGAATCCATACTCTCTTATGATTCCATCGCATCCCAAGAGTAGAACAATTCTTCCATCCTATCCAAAGATTCCCTTCCATTTGATGATCAAGCTACTCCATCTCCTTCATCTAACGATTCTTTTCCTAGTCAAGATCAAAGTATCCCATCATCCTCATGTCAAGAGCCTCTCACACCTCTTCAAGCCATCCATGAACCCCACACCTATAAATTGGGATCCTCCACCTTTGTCCACTCTAGTTTACTTTCAACACCTACCATTTCATCCATATCATATTCGCCTCAAAATGGGCTCGCATCTTGTTTCGCAAACAATGCATATCCCATGGGTAAACGAATGTGCAAAATTATGAATTACAAAGGAAAAGGCTTAGGCCTTCATGAGCAAGGTATTCTAGAACCCCTTTTTGTCCAAGCACATACATATTCTCATGACCTTGGTTATACACCTCATGCTCAACCTAGGTATCCTAGTTCATCAAACTCTCCATCCATCCTGGGTCCTTATCCTAGTCCATCAAAAACTCCACCTATCCTAGGTCCTTATCCTAGTTCATCAAACCTTCCTTCTATCCTTGGTCCTTATCATCCCAACCCTAGCTCATCAACCCTTCCATCCATATTAGGGTCCAAAATTTCTCCATCTCCTATTCTTCAAGAACAACAAAGGCACACATCCTTGATCCACTTTCAAAATTATTCCTTCATTAACTCATCCATCATACCTCCATATTGTTCATCTTAATGCAGTCCTCACATTGCTTTTGGAAGCAATTTGGGTGGCAAATTTCAAAAGCTTCAATATAAAAATCCACATGTATGAAAGGATCAACATGTCTCCTCGAAGAGTCATGCAAAAACAAAAGAAAATTTGATCCAAAAATCAAAAGAAAAATTCAAAAGGCCACAAAGGCCCATCAATTCAAAAGAAAATTTTCAGAGATCGCAAAGGTCCATAAATCAAAGAGAAAAATCTCAAAGGCCACAAAGGCCCATAAAGAAAATATCAAAATCAAAAGTCATGCCGATTCCTAAAAGTCTCATAGAAGCAATAAAATCAAAATTGGTGTCCAAATTAGCTAATCTAAAAGCTTCTCCTCATCTCCCATCTAAAAACATATCACCTTCCAAATCCATTTTTCGTCCATCACTCCATCACCCTTCAAGGTGTGTGCCAATGTTAAACTTGCCATCCTTTCCATCTATCCATCACCAAGCCTTCCAACCTCCTATCCATTATCCAACATCCAATCCCCATTCTCCTCCTTTAATTCAAAGCTTTGAATATGGCACTAGCTTCTACTATCATGCCAACATTTATAAGTCTAATTCACATTCCCATGGTCTATTAGAGCACATATTTGAGGGATATTAGTCATGAAACTTGATGCTTAAACCCTTCCTCCATCCCCCTATCATGAAAATATTATCTTTCATATCCATCTCCCTATCCATATACTATCTTCCATTTTCCTCTTATCATTCATGGTCATTACCTCATTTTCACCTTTGATCTTGACAAGGTTAAGAATCTTCTTGAAAATCATGCATCTTATCCTATTCACTTCATCCAAATCTTCCATACCATATCCTTCATCATGCATCTTCTCTTATATTGTAGGGCATCTTGTTTCTTCAATTTGTCATCCCATTCCATCTTAAATGTCCTTGAAAAAACAAAAAAAAATCAGAAAACATCAAAATACAAAAAAATCAGAAAACATTAAAACCCAAAACAAAATCAGAAAACATCAAAATCCAAAAAAAATCAGAAAACATCAAAATCCAAAAAAATCAGAAAACATCAAAATCTTAAAAAATAAAAGAAATCGTCATAGGATGAAAACCTGACAACAGATAGTCTATTGACAAGAAAAATACAAAAAAATCAAAACGAAATAAAAAAAATGCAATAAAGACAGATAGTGAAAATGTGGCAAACAAACACTATTTGTAGCCCTCCATCTATTAGTTCATGTTCTGCACTTAGCTTCTCAGCCTTCATTTCATCCATCTTTTCAACATCATCTTAGAACCATATCATCATCATACTGCCATCATTTTCCTAGAACGATAATGTCTTACCATGGCTTGATCATTGTACATATCTATTTCAGCAAGTTGTGTCAATATTGGGGCCAAACATTGATAATACTAGGGGAAATCAACTTTCAGGTTCTACCGAAACAACTAGACAATGACATAGAATCCAATCATGCAAAAAAACAATCAAATCCTATGAACAACTATCCAATCATTGATCCATATCACAACCGTTATTAGCAAATACCATATCATGACTCATATCTGGATGATCTAAAATATAAATAATGTTTGGAATAACAGTATTATATTTTGAACAATGGTTGTTTTATTTTTTGATATCATCTCTCTGGAGCACACTTGATGATGTACTGAACTAGAGTGGCGAGGAAAGAGGATGAATTTTCTTTTTCTTTTGTCTTGAGGTTAACTATCAATTTGGTGCAAATATGTTGCGAGACATGATTTCTACAATTTATCATTGATGACAATTCCACATTTGCATCAGAAAGTGGTTAGTCTTTGTTTGTTTATGCAAGAAATGCTCAGGTCATCTTGGTTCAATTATACCTCGATGCTTGTGTTCACTTGCTATATCAAAAATCATGAAAGTTGTACTCAGGTCATCATTGGTGCTAATTTCCCCTTTGATGCTTGTACATACTTCCAACATTTTAAAATACTCTATATGATGATTCAAGAATGCTAACAAATGGCTCAACAAATATTTGTTTTTGTTTCATTTCATTTCATTTAGATCATTGTACATATCTGTAAACTGAATTTGCATCAAAGTTTTGAAAGGTTGAACAAAAACATCAACAGCTATCATGTCTCTTTGGACTATTTGTGGAGGACATTCAGACATTTGTTTCATCATCATTTCCTTAATTAGTATCATTTTATCTAGGTACTCTACATATCATATAGTTTATCCTTTATCATTCATTTTCATATCATTTAGATCATTTATCATTTATTTATCCTTCATGATGCATTATCATTTAATTTATCATTTTTCATATCATTTCATTGCATATCATTGATCATTCTAATTTTTATCATCTTTGTTTTATTTCATATCATTTAGATCCTCTATCATTTCATATCATTCATTTATTCATTGGGTATTTCATATCATTTTCATTTTCATATTATCTACCATGTTCATCTCATTAACATCTTATCATTTTTATACAGTTGCATACCATTTATCATCTTCATTATCATTTCATTTTCATCTTTTATTATCTCATTATTATCATTTCATTATCATTTCATCATCATTTCATCATCATTTCATCATCATTTCATTTATCATTTCATTATCATTATCCTTATCATTTCATCATCATTTCGTCGTTGTTTCATTTATCATCTCATTACATTATTCTTTATCATTTTATTATCATTATCATTTCATTACATTATCATTTCATTACACTTCACTACATTATCATTTATCATTTCATCATCATTTTATAATTATTTCATCTCATTATCATTTATCATTATCTATTTCATATGATTTCATCACCATTTCATTACGTATCATTTATCATCTTATCATTCATCTCATTTCATTTCACTTATCATTTGATCCCATTGTGTATCATTTGTCACATTACATTCATATCATATCTTTAAATCATCTATCATTTTCATATCATGACCCATTTCACATATCATTTCAGATCTTTTCCTAAAATCATATACATACTACAAATTCATGATGCATCTCATAAACACAACATCCATATTTCATCACATCATCATTATTTCTTGCATTTGAAAAGTCCAAAAACAAACATTCCATACATACATTACATTTCCACATCATTTGCAAAACATACATTTTCATAACATTGCATATCATATATCATATCATTTCAACATGTTGCATTTTTATCATCATCATCCACCTGCATGACATCATTAGTACACATCATAAATCATTTTTCATCATCATTTAATAAACATCATATCCAATCATCCTACATATCATGCTGGTCATCAAATCATTAAAATGCATATCAAAATCCATATCATATCATGCAAAAATACATGCATATCACATCATCATCTCATAAATTCACATCACGTCATCAAAAATCATCGCCGCTACATATCATCACTCATAAAAAATAATACAAATGTCCAATGTCCAATGAAGCTAAAAATTCCAAAGAGAGAGATAGGGGATCTAACCAAAATAATGTGCACACTCCAAAAATAATATACATCGTGATGTGTGAATGAATCAATAATGAGTCTCATAACTCTAACTGCTAGTGCCCCCTAATGGAGCTGGCCTATGTGGTGGAAGTCCACCACCTCCTGCACCTCCTATGCTAGGATTTTTGCATGGTCCTAACACACCTCGACTGTGTAAAGGTTAGTCAAAATCTCTCTATCTATCAAATGACTCATATCATGTGATTTATCTATCAATGCCTCATTTCATGCAATCATGCCCTCTATCTTTCAGAATCTTAAATCAATCTATCAATCCTCATTTACTATTTTTTTTTGTTTTTCAATGAAAGCAAATTTATTAGACACGAAATCAAATCTTTACTATCTATCTTCATCAAGATGGATTTATCAGACATCAAATCAAATCTTTACTATATATCTTCATCAAGATGGATTTATCAAACATCAAATGAAATCTTAACTATCTATCTTCATCACAATGAATTTATCAACAATCAAATCATCTTCCTATTTGTACTTTAGTCACGAATGCAAATATGTTTTCAATCACATCATCTACTATTTTTTTTATATCACATAAAGAAAATTTATTAGAAGTCCTATCAATCATCTACTATTTATTTTCTATCACAGAAAGAAAATTTATCAAAAGTCATATCAATCATCTACTATTTTTTTTCTATCACAGAAAGAAAATTTATCAGAAGTCATATCAATCATCTACTCTTTGTTTTCTCAAGAAAAGTTAGCAAGCAAAATGCAATCAATCATTCTACTCTTTGGAAACAAAGTTATCAACTATCTACTCTTTGTTTTCTATTCTCAGAAGCAAAGTTATCAATTCATCATTTATCATATTTTCTATCATTTATATCCCTATCAACATGATGATAAGACAATTTATCTATCTATTGACCAAAGAAGCAATATACATCATCATGATTTCATCATTTCCATCAAAAGGGGTGTCATTTTCAACTGGGGCATCTTTTAATCAATTATCGAGAGCTAAATCACTACATCCCTCTCATCATTCGAATTTCATCATCAACTCAACATTTTTCTCATCATCAATGATTTACCTCCTAAGGGGGCATCATCAGTATCAACCGCATATTAGATTCAAATCAAAAGGCATATCAGACATGTTTTTTTAATCAGGGGCATATCAGTTAAAAATTTTCGATCAAGGCGCAAAATCAAAATAAGCAAATTTTGAAAGAAGGAATATTTTCTCTGAAGCAATGTGTTTTCATAGATCACTTCAAAGAGGGGAAAAATGTATATGCATAAAAATGGTCATATCATTTAATCTTGGCATTTAATTAAATATTTATTATTTAATTAATTTCTTTCTTAATTCCTCTACATATAAATAAAATATATTTATTTATTTATATCGTTCACCTACTTTATTATTCCACTTTAATTAAATAAATTCATTTTATTTAATTACTACTTTCTTAAGTCCACTTAATTAATTAAATAAATATCATTTTTTATTTAAATTAATTATCACATTTAAGTTTAATTAAATCTTTGATTTAATTGAATTTAATTTCCTTTCTTCTAAATCAAATATTAATTAAATATTCTTATTTAATTAATTCCACATGTCACTTTCGAAATCTTAATTAAATATTTTATTTAATTAAGAAAATCTTCCATGTCACAAATAAATGAATAATGAATTTAATAAATTCATTATTTATCTTCAAAATATTTTCTCAATCTCACAAAAATATGATTTTTACAATTCATCTTTATCATCTTTCCGCATGTCACTTTTCAAATCTTAATTAAATAATTTATTTAATTAAAAAAAATCTCCATGTCACCCATAAATAAATAATTGAATTTATAATTCATTATTTATCTTCTTAAATCTTTCCAAAATCTCAGAAAAAGATGATTTTTACAATTCATCTTTATCATCTCATCTTATCTCTTCCACAGAAAAGGAAACAAATCCTTCTTTCTAGTTTTCTTCTATTTTTCTCTCTAGTCTTATGCATCTTCGACCGTTCAATCTACTAGGAATTTTTACAGTCGTTGATCACATCAACCAATTAGAATCTTTCAAAAACTCTATAAATACCCCTGTGAATCCAAGCATTTGTTACAGATATACATGCATTAGAGCTTAATTGCATTTTAGCATTCTACCATTCTAGCATTGTCATTATCAGCTTTAGTATTTATAACATTTTGTAAGCTTACATTTCTAGCAATCATGCATGTTAATCATATCATAGCATAGAATACAATTATCATCTTTAATCTTGTTCTCTAGGAAGACTATTTGTTGAGCCTAGCACAAGATCTGAGAGAAAGTTGGAATTGACAAAAACACTGTAGATAGAGGATAGTGGAACGTCTTTGAAGCATAAACGGAGTTTGCATTTCTTTCCTTTATTTTATGCTTTGATTTAAAGTTTCATTGGTGTGTTTGATTTATTATTATTTTTAATCTACATTTCATACACTTAAAAATCGATCACACGTATCCCCTAATTCCCTACTGAAGAAATTGGCTTGGTGCAAGACATTTATTCACACCAACACCTCCCCTTAAGTGAAACCTAGGGAGAAGATTATTATACAAACTATTCAAAGATGACTATGAAGATGAATATGGGTCTCGAGTAATAGGCCATCTTAGGTACTTGTGTACAATGAAAATGCAATAAATGAAATCAATCTCTCACAAATGGAAAAATAAGAAAACCCAATGGGATAAAACTCCTCTCCAAAAGATTGAAAACAAAATAAAACAACATGATGTATGGAGGACTTAATGATACCCCCAAAGGAATACATTCTTAATTTATATAAAATCAATGACCCCCCCCATAAGAGGGAAAAAGAGAAACAAGATATCACCCCATAATGAATAATCACCTACAAATATGGTTAATTTCTAAAGAAAAAACATAATCCAATGCCTACAAACAAGGTTTCTCCCCTTGGGAAGAAGATACACCAATTACAAATGCAGGAATTCTTGCCATTCTGGATAGGAATTGGTAGGAAGTGGAATACATATGTAATGTGTCTTTCAAATCTTCTCATGTGTTTCCAAGTTCTTGGATGATGAAGATAGTGATGCTACAATCCAATCAGGTACATGCCCAATCACAAAAAAATATGACAAACTAGGAACAAATGGAAACCAATCTTGAACAAAATTCAAAGAAAAAAATGAAGTGACAATTGCTAATCAATTACTATCATCAAATAGGAGAGATAAACCCTCAAATTGGTCCTCCAAATTTTAATTGTGAGACTCCACAAACAAGGAAGCAATTTTTGACAAATAGGAATCCCAATTAGGAAGACATTCAGATACCTATTACAATGAATCAATGGAAGTACTCAATGTCAAATCATTAATAGAAGATGAATGTGTGATCTCAACTAGAGAAGTAGAAGTTGTAGGAGAACTCTTTGGATCATCAATATGCTCAAGTTCTACATCATATTTAAAATCCTCTAAGGTGTAATCATCAAAGGGTATGTTGTCAACATCATCAAGTGGAATGAGGAAATCTGAAGTAAGATCTGCTAGGAATGGTAGCTTATGTGGACCTCTAAATATCTCCCAAATCTTGGTCCAAACTATAAGTGGGCATGATATTTCTAAGAATATCATATGATATCTTTCTCTGAATATACTTGTAGTAAAAGTAGAACCAATCATTTGGTTTTTGGTTCAGAATGAGTCCATAATGATGTGGAAAAAAAATTAGCCACTAACAATGTGTTATTATCCTTTTTACCATGACTCATAATTATCTCTAGTCAAATTTATTATAGAAGGATGAATTGCATAAGCCATGATTACAATGATAATAAAATTCTCAACTAATAAAATTTGAGATCAATACTTGAAATACAACTAAAATGTGGAAAAACTCCTCTTTTTAAATATTCCACTTCAAAAATAATTGTATTATATGTCTTATAGTAACTATATAATGAACCTAGGGTGAGGCAGAAATTGAGAAAACTTGGGCTCCAATGTGATATTTTATAAGATGTCATAGCATCCTTTTTAAAACAATAGGATTATAAATTATGACAAGATGACCTTCACATAGTGAATATTACATGGTTTTCACCATGGCATATATTTGTGTCCCTATTTATCACTATAAAAGAAGACCTAAGTTATTAGGGTACATCATTTTTCTTTTATAAAAATTGACATGTGATACCCCTATTAACATTAAAGGTAAGTGTTAGAACATACTATTATTAAGGGTCATGCCCTTATAACAATTATATATTACTAAAAAAATGTTACAGTAACAATCATGGTGCATCATGTAATGCTAAAAGGACCAACATGAAATAAAAATGTCTATGAGTAGGAATTCCTACTGCGGAGGTGATTTTGAAATTTCTAGAGAAGATGGCAAGGGTGATGACTGCGATGGAGATGATGGCATCATGGTTGAAAATGATTTTGTTTGGCTATTGCTTTGCTACTTTTGGCATGGGTGTCTCAATTTTTATGCTCTATTTCCCCTTTGGTTGGATAATTTACAACTTTGTCACTACCCATGGTGGTTTTTTGTTTAGTGCTTCTTCTAGTATTGGCTTTCTAGTTCCTTCAATTATTCCTTTCTCTGATGATGGTGTAATTGATGAGGGGGTTTCTAATGCAGGTTTTTCTGCATGGGTGGTTTATTTGGCCCCTGTATTAGATGAATCCTTGACATTGAAGATTTCTTTGGGCTCCATGGTCATGGTTCCCAGTATCTATCTCTTGCAGCTGATTTTGTTGATGTTACTCTAGTTACAGATGATAGGTTTGAGCACTAATTCATGAGTATTTTTTTGGATGTCTCAAGTTTTGCTGGCTGGTTGAAGTTGTTTGCTACTAGTTGTGATGCCCTATTCTAGGTTGTATTTTGGATTGTGGAGTCCCTTCATTGGATTGGATCCTATTTGGAAGCTTACTCTTTGTTGTCTCAAAGCTTGACGTTTTTCCCTTAGTCTTCCTTGAATATATTGGAGTGTTTTGGGGGTTCATTTGCTACTTTTATGAAGATTAAGAAGTGTTTGGGCCTTGACATTCCTTTTTTCTGGTACATCATTCTAGAAGCCATTGATTATAGATTTTGGTGGAATTTTATTTGGTTGTGTCTAGGTTTTTCTCCTTAAATAGCTCTATTGAGATGGTTCTTTGGCTTATTAGGTTGTGGTTGCAGGGATCCTTCCCTATCCCCTTAGAGGATCTTTATTTTCTACATTTAGTGGTTGCTTGTTTGTCACTACCAAAATGGGGTTGTGGGGGTTGTCTTTGTATGATCTTCTATGGGGTGTGAGGTTTTAAGTTCTATCACCTAGGTTGTATTAGGGTTTGTGAAGTTGGCTCTTCCTAGTTCTCTTCCTTGGCTCTTTGTATGATGGAGATTCTTATCGATTTGGCTTGGATTTGTTATGGAAAAACTAGAGCTATTTTCATGGTTCTTAAGGGAGATGTTCTTGACCCTTGTATTGGTTTACTTTTTACTCTGCTTCCTACTATGTTTGGTTCTCTTATGGAAGTGGAGATTCATTTTGTGGGTTTGTTGGGAGGCTCTCTTTGCTCTTTTTGGATCTCTCTCTTACAAATCCTTTTGAAGTGGAGTGTGGATTTGCTAGTAAGGAGGGCTTATTGTAGAATGTTTTTTCTTTTTTTCTCCTAGGCTTATTTTGTGTTCAGAGCCAAAAATTTTCCAATTGCTACTTGGGGGTTGCATCCCTTTTTTCAATATTTTAAGTTGAATTATTTCATTGGTTTTCCCTTGTTTTTGTAGGGTAGTATTTTTCTATGGAGGATTCCTTTATTGTTGCTACCTCTATTTCTTTGTAGCTAGTCTCTATTTTTTGGCTTCATGCTTTGATCAAAAGCATGGTTTGTTCTTCTAGTCTCATTGTTGGTGAGTCTTGCTCTTCTTTTTTGACTATATAATTTTCTATGAGTTAGTTCTCTTTTGCCTCTATGGCTAATTTTTAATGGGTTTTGGGCCTTCTAGTTTTATCTAATAAAAATAGTTATATATTATTTTTATATAAAGTTATAAACGTTATATTATATGCTTATTAAGCCTATCACATTATAAATAATTATAGTTGAATAACTATTATATTATCAACTATTTATGAAAGGTGGTTGTTGAATAGGCGTAACTAATACCCCTTTGTTGAACATACACTAAAATACTAAGAGGGGTGAATCAGTATCCTATTAGATCTCAAAAGCATAAAAAAAAGAAAATTAAAACTCTACCACATAAGGAAGAACATGAAAGATAGAAGCCATGCACAACACAAAACAACACTAGATGTAAATAGAAAACTCCAGAAGGGAAAAACCATGGTGAGAAATGTTGCTAGGAGCTACTATCCTAATCTAGCTTCACAAGTGAATAATATTTACAACTTTTTTTTAGGGATACAACCCATGAAAGCTACTAATCATTGAAAAGAGGCTTTAGGCTCACTCCCAGGGAAGGTACTACCTCCTACAAACTTTCTTTTAGGGCTACAATCCAAGGAAGCTACAACTACTTGATCTAAGTACAATCTTAAGAATGATTAAAAAATGATAGTCCTTCCATTTTATGAAACTAACAATTAGGCTCAATCCTTTTGAAGATTGCAATTTTATTTTTCCCTTCTCTTTTTGATGTTTACAATTCTACTCTGTCACTTTTGCAAATGTCTTATAATCTCTTCTATGTAGCTTATTGGTTCACTTATTTCAAACCTCAAGAAGTTTTTCCTTTGTCTCACTGCCTCCAATGAATGATTAAGCACCTTCTTCACTCCCCTTCTATCACAAAAATATGTTCAAGATGAAACCACACAAGAAATTACACTTCTACACTTTCTCTTTCAATCACTTATGCAATTTTAATCATGTCACACTTACACCAAACTAGATCAAATAGGTTTAAAATTTATACATTATAGTACATTGATTACAATTCATATGTCAACCTATAATAGAAAATATTATATTTTCAAGTTGGTTGTAAACATAAAAAAGACAATTTAAAACATGTAGAGGGAAAGACCCAAATGACTAAACACAACACCAAGAACTGGAACATGCATTGAAAATTACAACACACACTTAACCTAGTCCTAAATAATCTTCACAGCTTTGTTCTTCAATGAACCTCACGTATAGGCTTCACAAATTCAAAATAGGTTGGCCTTAAGCAAGAAAACATGAAGTATGTTGGCCTTCACAACATTGACAATACATGTGAATAATTAAGAATTACTTGTGGTTCTCCTAGATGAGTCAATGTGACCCATACAACACCTTCAAACACTCCTTAGAATTTTCTCAAACTTTAACTTGTGGTGCACAAAACCAACATACCTAAGTTGGCAAAAAAAAAGCATAACCCAGTAGAGCATCCATTCTGGCCTACAACCAGTTATAGAGAAGCTAGATAACAAATTGTGGAGAAAAAAAAAACATCAAATGATATTTAGGAACATTACCACACATCCCTTTCACAACTTCATGTAGCAACAAGTTGGTGTAAGCTAATAGACAATGAAACTAGTCACCGAACAACATAGTCCTACACTCTCTCATTTTAGACTTTCTCTATGAAAGGACTAATAACATAAAAATTTGGATATAATATCTTCATAGCATTTTTAACTTATCTTCTAAATCACATGACCATGTCTACAAAGAAAGAGGAATATAAAGCCATTTTTTTCACCTTTGAAAACACCAACATAGGATCAACATGGTCTTCAAACTGTCACTCACAAAAAGATTTTTGTAGAATCCAAATGAACTAAAACTTGGATCACACATTCCATAACACGTTTTGAAGCTATCTTAAAAATTGTATGAGAAAAGTATCACTAGTGGAGAAATGTGGAGCATTTCTCAGAGACTTTGGAAATCAAACAACCATACTGCAACTCTCTGTTCACATCAAGAACTTTCTTTTGACATCAATGGCAACCAAACTTCATCACCCTTTAGGTATTGTTCCACCCTTTCTCCTATGTTTAAGGAGGTTCTCTCCCATTTTAGAGATGTAGAATTTAGAGATTTATAGTGACTTATATCACTACATGCATGAGGTATTATTGGCCTGATAGAAGTATGTAAAGGAGTGTCCCTAGGTTTAGTCTCTTTTTTAATAGACTAGTTTTGTAAGTATTTTAATAAAATGAAGCTTTATTTGGATTTTTATTCAAAATAATTTCCCCATGTATATCTTGTGTAATGTGTGAAATCTACACTTGTATGATTATCGTTTTATTTATTTTATTTTATAATGATTACTATCGTAAGATCCTAACTTCTAACAATTGTACTATTCTATAGTGGTATGAACTCTTACTAGACTTCCAAGCATTTTATGACCATTTAATATCTAATTCCCAATTCCTATCTTTCATATAATCCTTTCATGGTTCTTAAATCCCTTCCATGCCTTCATTTCCCTTTGCTTCATTCTTTTATAGTATCTTGATATCAATTATAATTTCACCTCTTTCCTCCATATTCATATGTTCATTGATTATTTATATTATCCTATACCCCTAGTAATTTCCCCATTTCCCCCTTTTGTAAAATTCCACTACACATCTAAGCATTCATTCCTTTCCTATAGATGCACATTTTACATTCTCCTTCTCTTTGTGGTAATCCAAAGTAGATATGGATATCTTCCTCTTCCACAATTCGGTCCTACATGTGCTTCTTACTTTATCTATTTTATTTCCATATTTAAGTTGAACTTCTGAATACCATTCAAATTTCTAGTTCCCAAGTGCACTTCTATGTTGATATAGCTCAATTTTTCCAAGTTACACATTTTTTACTCATTTCTACTTATCCATAGTTCAAACCAGATTTTGAAAATCATATATTTTGAACTAGAAATATTTTCCTCGAATTAAATTTTGCATCATTTTCCTACATTTCTCCATGATTTTTCCTTCTTTAACTTCATCCCTTTTGAAAATTTTCTCTAAAATTTAGGGATTTTGTTCTCCAATCAAATACTAACCTCTAGTTCTTCACTAAAAACATGAATATCTATTTATACAATAATACTCTTCTTTCAACTTCTATGATTTTTTTTCATTTCTCTTGCAACTCATTAGATCTTCCCAAAACACTACTAATGAAATATTTTGTCCTTGCAAATGCTAACTAATAATTTTATCTCTAAAAACCTATTGTTTATTTTAGGAGCATCGATTGACATACACTTTCAATTGTGGATGATGAGGGTGACCATGTTCCACCATTAATTTATTTGTTGAACTCTAGATGTTAATGATCCCCATTCTTGATATAAATCATCCATCTTATTAATTTAATAGGATCACACTTACCTGACACCATGTTAAGATTTTATTCAAATTCTTGCAAATGATTGGTTGAATGAAAAAGAATCACAAGTATCTATTTATTTTCTAGAATAATGATTGTTCATTTTTCACTCTACATGTGACTACAAGTGTCGAGGAGCTTTTAGAGTTTCAACTCTAGAAAATCTAATTACCATTAGAGTAACATATTTTATAATTCACAAGTAGGTCATTGTATTATAAGTGGTATAGGTAACTAAAAGTCTCCTTGGTTCCATTTCTATATCTTTAATGAAATTCTATGCTTAGTTTTCCTTATACACACTTTCTCATATTAATGTGATAATGATTTCATGAATGAGATAACATTATAGCTCACTAATAATACTTGCAATTGTATTTTTCTTCTTACAAATTTTATTCTATTGCTGGGATGGATGGAGAAGATATTAGATTATTTTATATCATTACTTATGAGATATATCTACACAACTCATATTATTATTATTTTTATTTCAATATGTTGTCTCTAATGATATTTTACAAATCAATAAACTAATGAAAATGCATTAGTAATAGAAGTAATGATGCACTATTTACATAAAATAACGTTATATTACACTGGTATATTAGGAGTAGGACACTATTTTGTATGTACCTAAAGATTTAGCATTTCAACTAGGGAAAACATCTTTAGTTACCCATAAAATTTCTTGCCTTGGAGAATCATGTTCTGCATACCCACATCTTTCCTTTGTGTATGGATGTGGTTATTAGATTTATAAGAGGTACTCTAAGTTAGTCTTTGGTTTAGTGAAAGACTTTGAGACCAAGCATACACCTTTTACTACTATAACATTTTTAGATTGTTCATCTTGAGTATAGGTTAATCTCTTTAAGGATACCTCTATAGAGTTCCCCCTTATGTCTAAATAACTTTGAAGTGAAGGAGCAATTACCCACTCTCAATAAGTATTTTAAATTATGAGGATGTGCTTGCAATTTTGACTTTGGACACTTTTAACCCACATACTTACATCAACTTATGCATTTTTCATTTGGAATTTGCAAATCCTATTCACTTGGATTTGTACTTGTACTTGAGAACTATTTGTGACAAAAATAAAAAAAAATTGTCCTTAATATAGAAATAGATAAGTTAATTGAATTCCTTTATATTAGTCAAACCTTTTGGCCAACATAACAATTGAATACACATAAAATAAATGATGCAATATGCTAATTCAACTAAGGCTAGTCAAAGAATGAGCATAGTATTCTAAATGTAAACAAAATAATATTTATATTCACATCTATTTATTGAAATGACCTAGGATGGTATCCATAAATAGAACCTGTAGACACATAACTATGGAGTTTTTTTATGCAAATTTAAGAGTAAAAATCATATTCAAAGATCGTCAGTGAGGAAAAGTGGAAAATTTAAATTTGAAAAAATAGCACAATACTATGGGTGCAATGTAGTGCAATGAAGTAGACACCATGATAATTATGCTACTCTAAATTAAAAGTAATGGAATAAGCATAACATAATCATGATTCAAGATTAGGGTAAGCAAATATATATAAAAAAATAGAGTGAATGCCAAATCTATATATTAGAACATCAATATAAACAACACAAATCAAAAAAATATAAATATAAATAATAAACTTCTATCATAATATTTCAAATTAGTTAAATAATCATCCTTATAAATATATAATACACAAAACATAAAATTATAATATACAAATTATATTGTTTAAATAATTTACATAATATTGTCTATAAAGTGAATAATATCCCTATATGATCAGGTGCATGGTTAATAATTACTATATCATAATAATATGTCATAAGAAGGCTCCTATAGAGAAACATGTATAGTATTGACCGACCCGGCCCATTATTCTTCGCCCTTTCAAAACGTTAAAGCGCATTTTTTGCTCAATAACCTTTGATAGAAATGAATGGTGACCGTGAAGAATCACGTGCGTGAAACGAAATTGCAAGGAGAGTTATAGAGAAAATTAGTCACCATCACTTCCTCGCCCTATAAATATCATAACACCAAGAAACCAGAAGAATTAACACACGAACTTATACATTTTATAGAGATATCTTTGAACATTTGTAAGAGAAAAACGGGCGGCGGGGATCATGGGAACACCAGCAGACAAAGAAAGGACTATGTTGAATGCAATTGGTCAGTATTTGCTCGGGGACGAATACAGGACGAATGCACCTTCCACTGCCGCTGCGGAGGAACAACAGTCTTCTGGAAACACTGGGCCAAGCTTGGCTTCCGAGGGAACAGAAAATAAGAATAAAGAGGGAGAGAAACATTACAGGGGAGTGAGGTTCGTTAAGGCTCGCCGTAAGTATGCTGCAGAGATACGAAACCCCCAGAAGAAGGGTTCCAGACTTTGGCTTGGCAGCTATGATACAGCAGAAGCAGCCGCAGCAGCATATGACCTTAAGGCTTTCGAAATGCGCGGTTCAAAGGCTATCCTGAATTTTCCTCTCAACTTTGAGTCCGGACAGGATGTGAACCCCTTTTCTCAATCCTCCTCTTCACACACTCCATCTAACATACCCATGAAGAGGAAAAGACAAGGGAAAGCCGAAGGTCAAACATCCCAAGAATTAGGTTCAGATTAATCCATACTTCTATAGCATTATAGTTAGTTTCAGATTAATCCTTAGTTCTATAGCATTATAGCTTTTGCTCAGACCAAATATTTAGCCAATAGGCTATTATAGGTGAGCATTCAACCAGGAAAGTCTCATGTCTGATGCCGGCTGAGACTATTCCGGCTGGATTCCCACCTGAGACATGTGAAGGCATTTTTCTCCCTGCGAAGGCATTTTTTGCGGTTGGGTTTTCACTTTCTTGACTCCGTACGCTGTTCCTCTGCACCCGTTATGGGCGTCCTGCCAGGAGTATGGGTGAAAAATAAATGAATCATTCGGATCGAACACTGTACCAGCTACTCCCTGCGTACTGTGTTAATTTTACCTTGACTTTCGGGGTTTTGCGTGCGAGTTGAAGTAATGTCTGCGTGTATTCCCTATTTGCCTATTTCTATTGCTTTTTCAAGTGGCCGCCTTTAGAATAAAATGGCAATGGCGGTTATGACAGGAGGAGAGCAAGGAAACATCAGAAGGGAGAGGGTAATTTCTATTTTTATGCTTCATGGCCTTTGTTGCTTTTACCTCGGCTTTGAGTTGTTGTTTCACTGCCTTGTCTTCATCATCATCCTTAAATGGTTATGCAACACCAGCGTATACTTTGGAGCTAACCCCAGTTGTATTTTCAGGCCCTTCATCTGTAGCAACCACAGTGTCAGCAAGGAGCGATGAATAATTCTGTGTTTTGGAGTTACCAGTCTGTTCACAAGGATTCGCTTGTCAAATACGAGGAAAGCAGGCGGTAGATCTATCATAGGAGGCGTGCCTGCACTGAGGCTAGATTGCCTGGTGGCGATGAATGCAGAGAGGGAGTCTTCCTCTATTATTGAAGCTGCGAGGAACAAGATTCCTGTGGTGTCGCTAATCGAGTCTGATATTTCCTTGGGATTGTACAAAAGAATTACTTATCCTATTCCCGCCAACGATTCAGTACAGTTCGTCTACTTATTTTGCAATTTGATCGCCTAAACTTGGTATGAAATCTGTTTTTTAATCGTTTTCGATTTTAACTGAAAAGCTTTTCTTCTTCGATCTGCTTTTATAGAATACATGTTTTCATCTATCACATTGAACAGGGGAGTAATGCATAGAGAATCATTACCATCATAAATTTAAGCCTAACTTATGGTTTTGTTGAATAAATCTGAACACTCTCTATTTTGTGTTTCTAGAAAAAATGAACTCTTTACTTCTAAATCTATTTTTGAATTAAATTAATATTCGGCTTATTTCCGCTATTGAGTTGTATTTCTCTTACTTCACATTCACCCTCTTGCCTGGTCTGGAATGCCCGATCAAGTTCGTTATTTTGCTCTTCTTCTATAACCTGCTATTCTCCACCGAGTTAGCTCGATGCTGTAATTTTCTCATACATAACACGTTATCAGCTGCTCTGCGAGTTGAATCTGGGTCTTGTTAGAAAAATTGTGATGCTTTTAGTACTTAAACTTGGTCCCATCTGTAACGAAAATGTTTCTGGGATTGGTTTAAAACTTTAATGTATTAGAGTAGGCAATCCTTAAAAAATTATAGAATAAAATGAAAAATGATCTCTAAAAATTCTTTAGAGAGCTAACAAATCCATTGTTAGTTCATAGATCATATGTACGAAATAAATGTATGTTTGCATATGCCTGTTCATGTGTTTCTTATTTCAGGCTATAAGCTGGTTTTCTATCACTAGCAAATCAGCCCTCATTTGGCTCTACTGTTAAGGGTCTTTTTTTCCAAAATTTGATTGTGTAAATTGTTTTGAGGTTGTGTGAGATATCATGATCCCAGGTTGTCTGCCCATTGTATGTGATGTGTTTTTACCTAAGATGATGCATGTTAACCCGTTCTGAATGTGTTTTAGTTTTTTTATGAATTTTTTTTTTGCCTGTGATCAGAAATACATACTCTGAAATAACGGTGAGTTCTTTTTCTTGGCAGACTTCCATAGCCATGAGGTTCTTTAAGATCAATTATGTAGCATCAAAAAGCCATATCACAGGGAGAAAGAGAGTATTTTTCTATTCGTCGAAACGAAGGTATTGATACTTAGACTCTTTCTTCAGTTTATGAGCTGTTGTATGACGATGAAGACCACGAAGAATACGATGGTGTCTGCCCTCTGGTACTGTCCTATGAATATCCCCTGCCTTTTCTCCTTCACCGGTAGTCTTTGACTCCTACAGAATGAAATCATGGAAAAATCCCAAACTGTGGTTGTATTGCTTCAGATTTTCATACTTTAACTTGAGTTCTTCCTTCAAGTTTTTCTCACGTTCATCATGCTCTGTTGGCGATTCCCCTGTTTGTGGCTGCAAGAAAGGGTTCACCTAAAACAATCAAGCGCCAAACATGTCAATGAGCAATTACCATCACATAGAACATTTCAGTAGTATCTTTTAAAAACCCAGAAGTATCCCTCAAGAATGAATGCTTGTTTTAAGCGAGCAAAACTCTACTTAAAGGTTAAGCAGTTCCAAGATTTGAACAGGAAACTATAGGAAAACATATCGATTAAGTAACCACCTCATTAATAATATGCTACTTTTTATATATAGTTAGAGACTAGGAAAAAAGGACATCATAGATTAAAATTTCAACTAGAAACCAATGGGTGCAGCGAAGAAGTGTGGATAGTCAATTGGGTAGTTATTTCATTCACTTTGATTTGTAGCTAGCAAAAACAATTCCATTTCTAATAATTTTGTCCTAACAAATTGTGCATGTTGTGAACAATTTCAAAGTTGAGAGTAATGTATATACATTTTAATTTTGGTAGGTTCTTATATTATTAGTTAATGTAGACATAATGAAATGATTAATACGACCTTTCTACAATCAAACTTAATTATTGAGCAATTACTCCTAATGATAGGTGGTAGTTGTATAAGTATTCTTTTAATTAATTGAAGTTTATTTTAAAGAATTAAATCATTTTATGAATTGTTGGAGATTCAAAATCAAAGATAAATCACAAAGAGAAATCAAACTCTAAGAAATTTGAGAGAAATCAGAATCAAAGAAATTTGATCAAAAATCAGAAAAATCACAAAGAAAAATCAAAATCAAAATCAAAGGGATTTGATTTAAAAAATCAAAATGATAAATCACAATATTTTAAAATATTTATCATAGATAAATTAAAAAATCAAAATGATAAATCTATTTTAAAATATTTATCATAGATAAAATAAAAAATAAAATAAATAAAAAATAAATAACTTGAAAGATCAAATAAATAAATCAAAGAGATATGATCAAAAAACAATAAAATATAAATTACTAAGAATTAAAAAATTGTATCATAGATAAACTAAAAGATCAAATAAATAATCCAAAGATAAAACTAAATCAAAAAGATCAAATAAAAATGTTTACCATGATAAATTGAATGATCAAAGAAAAAAATCAAAAATCAAATCAATAATTCAAAGATATATCTCTTTACCCTAACCCTAACTATATCTCTAGCATGGATATATATATATATATATATATATATATATAGAGAGAGAGAGAGAGAGCATCAAACTTAGGGTTAGGGTTAGCATTAGGATTAGGGTTACATTTAGGTTTGCTGTCAAGTTTAGGGTTAATAGATATAGTTAGGGTTGGGGTAATAATTGGGGTTACTAGCATCAAACTTAGGGTTAGGGTTAGCATTAGGATTAGGTTTACATTTAGGTTTGTTGTCAAGTTTAGGGTTAATAGATATAGTTGGGGTTGAGGTAATAATTGGGGTTAAGGTTAACAGGATTAGGGTTATAGTTATATTCTCGGTCAAGTTTAGGATTATGATTATGGTTAGGATGGGGTTAAGAGATATAGTTAGGTTTAGGGTTTAGGTTAGGGTTAGGGCTAGAGATATAGTTAAGCTTATGGTTAGGGTTAAGAGATAGAGTTAGGGTTAGAAATATGGTTAACATTAGGATGAGGATTAGGGTTTGCATCAAAATTAGGGTTAGGGTTAGCATGAAGAATAGTTTAGGATTAGGGTTAGGTTTAGCATTAAGATTAGAGTTACAAAAGGGGTTAGGGTCACGTTTAGGGTTAAGAGATATAGTTAGGGTTAGGGTAATAGTTGGGGTTAAGCTTATCAGGGTTAGGGTTAGGGTTAGGGTTAAGAGATATGGTTAGGGTTACAGGTAAGGTTAAGGTTAATGCTAGATATATAGTTACAATTAGGGTTAGGGTTGAGATTTAGTTAAGAGTAGGGTTTATGTTGGCTTTAGGATGAGGCTTAGAGATAGCATCAAAATTAGGGTTAGGGATAGCATCAAGATTTGCTCAAGATTAGGGTTAGAATTGGGTTTAAGGTCAAGGTTAGGTTTACGAATAAGGTGAGGGTTAGGGTTTGCATAGTTGTTATGGTCATACTTAGGGTTAGGTTTTGAGTTAGAAATATCATTAGGTTTAGGGGATTAGAAATTTAGTTAAGAATAGGATTAGGCTTAGGGTTAACATCAAGATCGAGGTTACGACTAGCATCAAAACTAGGATTAGGGTTAGAATGAAGATTAGCTTAAAATTAGGGTTAGAGTTAGGATCAGGGTTAGGGTTACAATTGGATTTAAGATCAATTGTAGGTTTAGGGTTACGATTTACATCATGGTTATGGTTATGCTTATGGTTAGGATTTGGGATAGAGATATAGTTAGGTTTAATGTCATTATGTGGTTAGGTTTAGGGATAGACAATGACTTAGGAATAGGGTTAGTGTTAAGATTAAGAGATATGGTTAAATGTTCTCAAAGGTAAAAATATATAGTTAGGTTTAGGGTTTAGGTTAGGATTAGGGATAGAGATATAGTTAAGCTTATGGTTAGGGTTAAGAGATATAGTTAGGGTTAGAAATATGGTTAACATTAGGATAAGGGGTAGGTTTTGCATCAAAATTCGGGATAGGGTTAGCATTCCTTTTGCTTTCCAGGACTTGAAGCCAAATGGCATATACCATAGCCCCTCACCATCAAACACCTAACCCCTCACCATCAAACACCAACAATTGTACTGTATTTTGTTCGCAAAAAGGTTCTAATGCAAAATTGCTGACCAATTTTTTGACTTTTCATAGTGCACATTTTATATACCATGAACTACCAACAAATGTACTTGCTACAGTTGAGCTATAATGTTCCACCACTTCAACCATTTAAGATAGTATATTGCGTTGTTCATCCACTTGGCATATTCAACTCTACTTGCATCCCGCCACCCATTCACATTCCCTATGAATAATTACTCTTGCAAAAAACCAGATTGCACTTTCCCCATGCATTCTCCCCCTCTCTGCCCTCCGAATTCACTACCATAGTATACCCTCCTATCAGCGTAACCATTGCGCCTTGCTAAGGTGCAAGCGCTAGTTATAGGTATTTTCATATTGTATCACTGTAGTTGGTTATTATGGTGTAGTGATCGTAAGGAGAAATAATTAGGTTTAGATTAATCCATAGTTCTATAGGATTATAGCTTTAGCTCAGATCAAATATTTATGGGTATTTTCATATTGTATCACTCTAGAGTTGGTTATTATGGTGTAGTGATTGTAAGGAGGCCCATGTTTCTGATTCTCTCCTGCACATGTTTACAATAGGAATTATATTAGAGACCATCATAAATATTGGGTATGTCGAGGAGGTGTGAAAGGTCAATTAGGAAAAAATTGGTTTATTTTTTGCACACATTTGTGTAGTAAATAAGATCAATCGATAGATCATTTAAAAAATGGTTTTACTATTATTATTATTATTTTATTTCTTTATTATAGAATAATATTTATTCAATATTTTTCTTTCAATTATCTAAATTATTCTATATAAATAAAAGAAAAAAAATTGTTTTTAAAATTGATTTTAATATATTATTATGTATAAAAAATTACTTTAATAAAAATTATTTAATATTTGTTTATTTCAATTATTAATTTTGTTATATAAATAAACAAATTTTCATTAAAATTGATTTTAAAATATTATTATTTACATTATAAATAAGTATAATATGAAATTGGAAACAAAATATAAATGATAATTATATAACAATTTTTCATTAAAATTGATTTTCAAATATTATTATTAGTATTAAAAAAATTACATTATAAATAAATATAATATGAAGTCGTCCACTTCATCATTAGTTATTATATTTTTTACAGGGCTTATATTAGAAATATCTACCCCTGAATTTGAAAGTGTGTTCCCCTTGAAACTGACGGGTTCACCTACCGAGGAAACAAATATTTTGTTTCTCCTGAGAAAGCGGGAAAGGCCATAATGGGTTGACGTGCTACTAAAGACAGGGAGATTAGAGGCATGATGCACGGAGGAGTAAACTATAGACAATCGTGTGTTGTCCAAAAAAAATGCTAGTAAAATAAATGATGTCATAACATGAAAACCTAAATGTGCTCATTACGGCCGTAATTTTTAGCGAAGTGACAACAGTGGGGAAAGCAGAACCGATAGCAGCAAGGAAAGCAGGAAAACACAGTGAAAAATGATGGACAACTGAAATTCATTTTAATGTCAACCAAGCCCTATCTGTCATTTTGGACCATTCACAGGTACAATGAGCTTGGAAAGCTCATATAGGACACGCCTTCGGCATAAATATCTCCTACACTTCCCTTGATATTTGAGAGAAAGCACATTGGACACATTTCTAGTACTTCATGTTTCTAATTCTCTCCCGCACATGCTTACAATAGGCATTATATTAGAGACCATCATAAATATTCCACATAATAAAATATCTCCTACACTTCCCTTGATATTTGAGAGAAAGCACATTGGACACATTTCCAGTACTTAATGAATTGTGACAAAGCCAAGTGCACAAAAGATGCTTCCTAGATAGATCTAGGTAGGAGAGAATTCCAAAAATTTCTTAAACACCTTTAATTGTAACAAATTTAGATGCACATACATATCATAAACAAATAAACAATGAAAATCATAACCCAAAATTTTACATGGAAAAAACATTTTCAGGAGAAAAATCTCACACTCCAAAAACATAACCCTCAATTATATTATTCAACAACAATAAACAAGTTACAATATAATTGCAAAGCTACATTCTTTTAGGAGTCTTAACACTTCTCAATTTTGGAGCAATTTTGACAACATAATAGTACTTCAATAAAACATCAACATACAACTCCAAATACAAATGCTCAATATATAGGAGCTTAAATTGTATTAATTAGACGTTTCTAAACTCCAACACTCATGACTGAAGATCTCTAACATGGAAAGTGCCAAAAACACTACACATGCATAATGGTAAGTTTCCAATTGTCTACATATGTAATATTGTAACTAGCTATTCTCACAAAAACTAGACATGCAAAAGATGCACCTACCAAAATATAACTACACCTTCAAAACTTGCATTCCATGAAAACTCAACATGAAATAGAAATTTCCTTCATGCACAACTTCACCTATTATCAATAACTTCCAAATTGACTCATTGAAAATAGAAACTACAAGTTGTAACTCCCAAGGTAACATGGGATAATTATCAACATTAAATAATTAAGTAATGAATGCTAAGAAAAATAAAAGGTTGAGACACCTTCATTTTCCCAACATTCTCCCACTTGTCAAGCACCTTTGAAGAGACAATGGAAGTAATAGGATTTAACTGCTAGAGCTCATAAGGCACATAGGCTTGAAACACCATTTAATTTTTTTTGTACTCACTGGCTTTCTCAATGAGCATTAGGGTGTTAACCTTCTCCAATTTAACATTCCAATCTTCCACCATATTGCAAACAAAATGAAACTGCACATCATTATTCTTTGTTTTGGCATAGAATGTATGATTCTTTACCAAGAAAATGAGACTATGGTTGTCACAATAGATAGTAATTTTCCTTGCATCAAAACCAATATAAGAACACAATGACAAATTCTTTATTTACAAGCATGAGTAGTTGTCATGTACTTTTCTTATGTCATTGACAAAGTAACTACATCTCGTCGCTTACTCATACAACTAATTGCACCACCAAACATCATGAATACATATCCATTGGTGGATTTGTTGCTGTCAATATCTCCTTCGCAATCAAAATCCATAAACCCATGAATACAAACTCAATGTTGAGGTCCAATAGGATAACCGCGAAAGCATAGGCATACTCAGAAGTATCTGACAAGTATCTAAACACACTCTTAACTTCATCCCAATGTATCCATCTAGGATTATCCATAAGCCAACTAAGGAATCCCATAGCTTGGGTAATGTCTAGCCTTGTATAGACTATAACATACATTAGACTCCCATATCCTCCATCTTAATAGGAGATTTTACACAATCCTCCGCAAAATGCTTTGTCCCCTACATTACAAGAAAAACTAACTTTCTACAAGTTGTCATGTTGAATCTCTCCAACACTAAATTCACATATTTGCTATGGCTTAACCAAAGCTTTATGTTAGCTTTGTATCTTCTGATCTCCATCCCTAGAATATATCTCACTTCACCTAGATCATTCATCTCAAACTATGCTAATAAATGAGACTTCAAATTTGAAATCAAACTTTCACCATTCCCAATAAACCAAAATATCATATATGTATAACACAAATATGAGAATGTGACCATTGTCAAATTTGTAATAAACATAATGGTCATATTTAGATCTCTGTGTTAATTTTATATTAGACATGTAAATAAGTAGAAATACAACACAAAAATCAATGAACACAACAATTTACCCTGGGAAAACCCTCTTACTTGAGGGAGAAAAACCCATCAAAATGATCTTTTATGTATTAGAAGAATAAGTGCAGAAATTGCATACAAATCAAGCCCTACACAAGGCCAAGTCTAATACAATGAATGGAGACACTTCTCCTAGAAGCGAAATACAAATGGTGACACTTCTTAGAATTGAATATTGTTCTAGGAGGTGAACTACTACTACTATTGAAGATGCAAATTGGAAAGTGAAAATGAATTGCTGTTGAATGAGAGGACTCTATCCTCTTTATATACCCAACTACACACCCACCTTTCTAGGGCCGACCTAGAAAATACAAGTTTTATTTATAAAAAAAATAAAGGCCAACCTACCTTGAACCAAATATAATTAGGTGAAAATATCTCATGTTGCTAGCACACTAACACTCCCTCTTAACTAGGGAGGTATTTTCTAGATATCCTCGACATGGAGTCTCTCAAGATGATGCCTAGAATGGCTACACCCATTTGTGGAAAACCAATTCTCAGTCATAGAGATGTACAAGATTTCATCACAAAGTCTCTCAACATGATGTCCACAATGGCTAATCCCATTTGTGGAAAGAAACACTTTTTCATGGAGTATCTCAACATGATGTCCATAATGGCTACTCCCATGTGTGGAAAGAAACACATCTCAGTCTTAGAGATGTACAAGGGTTCATCACAGAGTCTCTTAATGTGATGTTGTCATGGAGTCTCTCAACATGATGTCTAGAATGGCTACTCCCATATGTGGAAAGAAACACATTTCAGTCTCAGAGATGTATAATGGCTTTCACCTCATATCTCTCCATCTTAGAGAAATATGCATTATAACAAATCTCACTGATGTTGAGTCTCCCTCTCAGAAAGGGAAACATTCTCTACCACCACAAGCTTATCTCAAAAATGTGAAAACTTCATTTTGGAGAGAGACTTGGTGAGGATATCAGTCATCTGATCATTAGTATAGATGTACTTGAGTTGAATTGCTTTCCTCAACACCATGTGGGTATGTGCAAGATCATCATGGAAAAAACAAGCCCTTAAGTGGCGAAAAAATTAGAAAAATTAGAGTTAGACAACTTGATGTAAAAATTTGAATAAGTTATCTATATTGTTTCAAAAATATGTAAGAAGAGAATCTGTAGCAAATTGAATGTAGTTTCTAAACTATTAGGTTTATTTAAAAATAAAAAAATTCTATTTGGTGAAATTTTGAAATTTCAATGCAATAGTTCTTAAATTTCAGTGGAAAAATAAGAAGTAGGTGTCTGACCAATCCTAACCACAATAAAATGATAATATTTTTTTATAAGATTTTAGATATAAGTAGAGGACTCATGTCCCGATGTGATGCATTTTTTTATATTTTTTTTCCAAGTAAATAATTAATTGTGATTTTTTTATTACAACTTTTAAAAAATATGAAAACGCATATGTCTGACCACCTTAACTTGGTCAAAACTTCATGAATTTTTTTTGTTTTGTTTTAATCCTATAGTATGTGAAGCATAGAATGTGACACATGTTTTGAATTCAAAAAATGTGATACCGTTTGAAAGCTATAAATTTTTTTCAATCATCCTATTAATCAGGACTTTAATCGTAATTCAAATAGAAAATGAATAATACTTATTTATTAAATTCACAGTAAAGAATAATATATTATTTCGGAAACCTAAGAATATCCCTTAAAAACCCTTTTCGTTTCATAAATTTTGGATAAAAAAAGAGTCGTCAGCCACATACCCTACACATACCTATCATATTGCCCCTTTTTGGCCCGTCATGATCCTGCACATACCCATGTCTCTAGCATAATGATACTTGATCTCCACATGCTTTGTCCTATCATGAAATATATGATTTATCAAGAGCTTCACATAGCTTTGATTATCACAATGAATCATCGTCAGCTCCAATGTTTGACTGAATAATCTTGCAAGAAGCTTTCAAAGCCACATTACTTCTCGAGTTGCTACACATGTTGCAGTGTATTCAGCCTCTATGGTGCTTAGAGCCATAGATGTCTGATTCCTACTACACCAAGAAATCATAGCAGACACCAAGCTAAAACAACATCCAGAGGTGCTTCTCCTATCAGTTACACTCCTAGCCCAATCAGAATCAGAATAGCCTTGTAACTTCAAATGTTCAGAGGAAATATATCTCAAACCATATCCCATAGTACCACACAAGTATCTCAATATATGCTTTCTTGCAACTAGATGTATTTGTCTTGGCTCACACATGAATTGACTAAGAGCACTCACTGCATAACAAATGTTTGGTTTGGTTTTGACTAGATACATCAATGATCAAATCAATTGTTTATACATGGTGGGATCTACCAAATATGAATCGGCTGTTGAGTCACTCAACTTCTTCAGATTTGTCTCCATAGGTGTAGACATGGACTTATAGTCCATGCCAAATCTCCTCAAGATGTCTATAGTGTATTTTCCTTGACATAGAATAATCTCATCAGGTCTTTTCCACACATCCAGTCCTAGGAAGTAATGCATAAGACAAAGATCCTTCATCTCAAACTCATAGACTAACTCTTTCATGCATTTGATAATGATATTCTCTACTCCAATGAGAAATGAATCATCAACATAAATAACCAAAATCAAAGCTCACTATCAACAATCTTGAATTAAAGGTTGGAATCTGCATCATTCTTGGAGAATCCCAAGCTTGTCAAATATCTATCAATCCTTTCATACCATGTATGAGGTGCTTTTCTAAGACCGTAGAGGGCCTTCTTCAATCTACATACATGAGACTCATTCCCATGAATCACAAAGCCATCTGGTTGCTTGATGTACATTTCTTCAATCACACCATTAAGAAATGCAGTCTTTACATCCATTTGATGTAACTTCCATCCTTTAGCAGATGCAATGGAAATAATTTTTCTGATAGAAGTGTATCAAGCAATACGAGAAAATGTCTCCTAATAATCTATTCCATTGTTATGAGAGACACCTCTTGCCACAAATCTTTCCTTGTGTTTCTCAATTCTACCATTAGTTGCATGCTTGACTTTGAAAAGCCATTTGGAAGACACTGTTGATTTCCCTTCAGGTCTCGAAAAAACATCCCATACATCATTTTTAATGACGGACCAATACTCTTTGGTCATTTTATCTCTCCATACCTGTTGGTTGGATGCCTCCTCAAAACATGAAGGCTTAGAATCAATGATGTGACTCATCAATGCCACATAAACTGGAAACTTTTTTGGTCTCTTGCTTTCCCTAAAGGTGTCTCAAGGAGTTGCATAAATTTTCTACCTCTTGCATAGTTTTTCGATCCCATAGAGGCCTCTTCTGACCTACAAAAATGTCTCTAGGCCCATTAGTTGGTTCTGTAGGGTCAACTAGATCAATAGTCTTGGTCATTTCATTGGACTCCCTCTGAATGTCAAGAGTATGATTAGGAGATATGTCCATATACTAATAAGTCTCTTGCTCTTCACTATCTATCTCCATGTAAGACCCTTTAGATATTTTGAAGGCTACTTCCTCTTCGAAGGAGACATCCCTGCTAATCTCAATCTATTTCTGTCCTAGAATATAAACTTTGTATGCCTTTGAAGACTCACTGTATCCCACGAATATTCCATTCTTTCTTGAAGGTTCTAGCTTTGATATTTTATCCTTGGGCACATGAATGTAAACAAGACAACCAAAAATTCTTAAATGACTAACCTCCGGTTCCACACCTGTGAAGGCCTCCATAGAAGTCATGTTTCCCAATATTCGATGAGGGCTTATGTTCTAAACATACATGATGGTTCTTGAAGCTTCTGTCCATATGAAAGTTTGTAAATCCTAATCATGAATCATAGCCTTGACTGCCTCTATAATGGATTTGTTCTTTCTTTCAGCAACTCCATTTTTTTGAGGGTTTTATGGAACAAAAATCTCCCTCTTGATCCCTACCTAAATGCAGAAGTTACGAAAACCTACAGAAGTGTATTCTCCTTCATTATTTGATCTCAAAAACTTAATCCTTTTCTTGGAAAAGTTTTCAACTTGAGCCTTGAATTCTTTGAATCTATCAAGGACTTGCTCAGACTCCTCTGATTTCAAGAAGTAAATCCAAGTATTTCTAGAATAATCATCAATGAAAACCAAGCAGTACCAAAATCCACTCAAGGATGCCACAAACATTGGTCCACATAAATCATAATGAGCAAGATCTAAAATTCCCTTTGATCTACTATCACTACTATGCTAGGGACTCTTGATATTCTTACCAAGTGCACATCCTCTGCAAATTCCATCATGCTCTAGACCAAGCTTGGGAAGACTAGTAACCATCTTCTCAATGGATGGGAGGCTCTGAAGTGTAAGTGAGCAAGTCTCTTATGCTATAGCTCACTCAAAACTGATAGATTCATGTAATAATGCCTAAACTGGTCGAATTGATAATCTATATAGGCTCTCCTGATGAACACCAATCACATGAGTTGATTTTATACTATATTTCATAGGCCAAGCAAGAAATTTCCCTTCAGAAAAGGCAACCTTGTACCCTTTTCCCTCCAAGGTTGAAATGGACACAAGATTTCTTTTGATCCCTGGTACAAAAAAGGCATCACTCAAATGAAGAGGGATACTTGAATCTAGATGGAAATAAGTGGCCCTAACTCCCTTTATGGAATAACAAACATCATATCCAATTATCACTTGCAAGTTAGTCTCTTTCTCTACTAAGTCTATAAGATGCTCTTTGTATCATGTAATGTGACATGAAGCACCACTATCTATCAACCAAGTGTCACTATTAGTTGGAACATTACTTGAAAGAGTGGAGATGAATATAATTCACTGTGAGTCATCTCTAGATTCCTTTTGAGGTGACACATCATCAATAGCTATAGTAGAAGCATGTTTATTTTCCTTTGATATGCAATCTCGAGCATAGTGACCATACTTGTCACACCTGTAACATTGAATGTGAGAGAGGTCCTTCTTCTTTTTCAAATTTTTAATAGAATCTGATTTCCTATCTCTATTCCTTTTGACATTACCTCTTTTCACTTCTCTTCCTTTTCTTCTGGAAGCATGAGTAGCAAGGACATGAATTTCTTCATTATGAGTGTTTCACCCATTTCCTCTTGTTGCCAATCTAGATTCTTCTTGAATGCAATCAGCTCGAAGACGATCAAACTTGGGAAGCTTAGATCTCCCACTAATGCTTTGAATAAAAGGCTCCCAATATTGAGGAAGACCATTCATTGCTAACATAACCAAATCTCTATCTTCAACTATGTCTCCAATAGTGCATAGCTAATCTCTCAATTCAAAAATCTTTATGAAGAAAGAAATGACTAAATCTCCTTTAGCCATTTTTATATGATGAATTTTTTGTCTCAGGGAAAGTGCTCTAATGGTATTGTTGATCTCATACAATCCTTGTAGAGCCTCAAAAATTTCTTTGGTTGTCTTTATCTTGGAGATAATCAGAACTAGCTGATCCTTCATGAAGTCTATCACGATCTTTCTAGCCTTTGTTCCATTTTTCTTTGATTGAATTTTCTCTACATCATCGGATGGCTCGAGCACATCATTTTCCATGAAATCTAGAAGATCATTCTCTTCTAAGGAAATGAGAACTCTGAATTGCCAAGAGTTTAAATTTGATACTCTGTCAAGCCTATCTTCTACCTTGACGTTGTTCACCATCTTTGTTTGTTTGATTGACTACCCTAATAAGGAGTTTTCTTGACTGCTTAATCAAATTTGATTGGATCTTGCTTAAACCCACTTTGATACCTTGTTAATTTTAGATCAGAAATGTAAATAAGCATAAATACAACACATATCAATGAACACAACAATTTACCCTCGAAAAACCCAGCAAAATGATCTCTTATATATTAGAAGAATAAGTGCAATAACTACATATGAATCAGGCCCTATACAAGGTCAAGTCTAATACAATGAATGGAGACACTTCTCCTTAAGTGAAATACAAATGATGACACTTCTTAGAATTGAATCTGCTACTAGGAGGTGAACTATTGTTGTTGCTGAAGATGTGAATTGGAGAGTGAAAATGAATTGATGCTAAATTAGAGGACTCTATCCTCTTTATATACCCAAATAGGTGCCCACCTTTCTAGGGTCGACCTAGAAAATACAAGCTTTATTTATAAAAAAAATAAAGGCCGACCTACCTTGAACAAAATATAATTAGGAGAAAATATCCCTCACCGCTACCACACTAACACTAAGATATACCAAAGAGAACACATAGGTGTGAAATTTCTAGTACCTCATTCTAGAAGATTGTTTAAGACTGTGCAAAGAATTTTTCAACTTACATACCAGAGTTCTTTAACTTTAACCACAAAACACTCTGGTTGTGACATATAAATTTCTTCCTCTAAGTAACCCTAAAGGAATGATGTCTTCACATCTGTCTATTCCACTTCTAGGTCACACACTACTGCAAATAGTGAAAAGAAGCAGATAGATGTTAGCTTCGCAATAGGAGATAAAATATCACCATAGTCAATTCCCTCCACCTAAGAATACCCCTTAGCAACCAATTGTGTCTTATTCTTCTCAACACTGCTCTCTAGACTAAATTTTCCCTTGAACACCCATTTACATCCAATCAATTTTTTTCTTTCAAGAAAAGGTACTATATCCCATATGCCATTTTTCTCCAATGCAACCATTTCTTTTGCCATGGCTTTCATCTAGGAACATGTATCACTCATACCCATAACTTCTCTAATAGTCCTAGGTTCATCAGTGTTAGAAATCAAAGTGAAAATGCAACTAGAATCCAACAATAAATAGCCAAACCTTTTAGGTGAATATCCAAACCTATTAGATTGTTGGTTATCTCTTGTAGACCTCATAAAATCTTGAGATTAAGGTTCTTCTTCCTCTTAATAACTTTCAGATCTTCTCAAACTCTAGTCATCCTCAAGTTCAATAGGAGTATCTAGTTATTCTTTCATTGGAGTAAGTGGAATCTAAACTACCTCCTATTTCTACTCTTTATTTGGATACAACTCAATTATGTAAGGTTTTATCTCTCATAAAATTCACACTTCTATTGTAAAGAACCTTTTGGGCCACTAGATCCCAAAGCTTTTATCCCTTCACAATGACACCATAATTAATGAAAATACATTTAACTTCCTTGTTGTCAAACTTACACCTCTTCTCAATCAAAACATGAGCATGAGCTTCACATGTAAATACTCTAAGCTATCTCATTTAGGGTATGTGTAGGATCTCCATTGAAAAAATAGGCCCTTAAGTGTTGAAAAATTTAGAAAAATTAGAGTTAGGCAAATTCACGTAAAAATTTGAATAAATTATCTATATTATTTCAAAAATATGTAAGAATAGAATTTGTAGCAAATTTAATGTAGTTTCTAAATTATTAGGTTTATTTTAAAAAAAAATCTATTTTGTGAAAATTTGAAATTTCATTTCAATAGTACTTAAATTTCAGGGAAAAAATAAGAAGTAGGTGTCTGTTTGACCACCCTAACCACAATAAAATGATAATATTTTTTATAATATTTTAGATAAAGTAGAGGACTCATGTCCCGATGTGATGCATTTTTTTTTGTAAATTTTTCCAAGTAAATAATTAATTATGAAATTTTTATTACAACTTTTAAAAAATATAAAAACTCGTATGTCTAACCACCTTAACTTGGTCAAAACTTCATGATTTTTTTTTTTTTTGTAATCCTATAGTATGCGAAGCATAGAATGTGATGCATTTTTCATATTCAAAAAATTTGATATCGTTCGAAGAATATAAATGTTTTTCAATCAGCCTATCAATCAAGACTTTAGTCATAATTCAAAAAGAAAAAAAATAATAATTATTTATTAAAATCAAAATAAAACAATTTATATTGGTGGAAATTTGACAATATCCTTTAAAAACGCTTTTGTTTCATCAATTTTGGGTAAAAAGAAGTTGTCAGCCACATACCCTACACATACCCATTATATTGCCACTTTTTGGCCCATCATGATCTTGCACATACCCTTCAAGGATTTTTATTAGACCACACCTCCATGTGTGTCTTAGCAACAAGAGATGATGTAGATATGTTGAATAACATGCTTGATGGCTACAACTTCAACCCAAAAATTCTTCTCAATCCTAGCACTAGTTAGCATACTCCTATCCCTCTCCATAAATGTCATGTTCATCCTCTATGTAACTCCATTTTCTTTAGCAATGTATGGATTTGTTGCATGTCTCTCAATATCGCAATCTTTACGAAACTTTTCAAATTCTATTGAAAAAAAGACACCACCATTGTCAATCCTCAAACACTTAATCTTTCTTCTAGTACAAGGGTATGTATAGGATCATCATGGAAAAAACATGCCCTTAAGTGGCGAAAAATTTAGAAAAATCAGAGTTAGGCAACTTGACATAAAAGTTTGAATAAGTTATTTATATTATTTCAAAAATATGTAAGAATAGAATCTATAAAAAACTAAAAATAGTTTCTAAACCACTAGGTTTATTTTGAAAAAAAAAATCTATTTGGTGAAAATTTGAAATTTCAATGCAATAGTACTTAAATTTTAGAGAAAAAATAAGAAGTAGTTGTCTGTCTAACCACCCTAACCACAATAAAATGATAATATTTTTTAATAATATTTTAGATATAAGTAGAGGAATCATGTCCAGATGTGATGCATTTTTTTTTTTGTAATTTTTTTCCAAGTAAATAATTAATTATGAATTTTTTAATAGAACTTTTAAAAATATTAAAAATTGTATGTCTCACCACCTTAACTTGGTCAAAACTTCATGAAATTCAATTTTTTAAAAAATTCTATAGTATGTGAAGCATAGAATGTGACACATGTTTTGGATTTAAAAAATGTGATACCGCTTGAAAGCTATAGATGTTTTTAAATCAACGTATCAATCAAGACTTTAGTCATAATTCAAATATAAAATGAATAACTATTATTTATCAAATTCAAAGTAAAACATAATTTATATTGGTGGAAAGGTGAGAATCTTCTTTAAAAACCCTTTTTGTCTCATCAATTTTGGGTAAAAAAGTCGTCAGCCACATACCCTTACATATACCCATCGTATCGCCACTTTTTGGCCCATCATGATCTTGCACATACCCACAATTTTCTACAAGATCCCTAAACTCCTTAAACTAACTAAAGGATTCAACTTTCCTTTTGAGAAAATAAACAAATTCCCTACTGTAATCATCTATGAATGAGGAAAAGTACACAAATCTAGATAACGAAGGAACATTCACAAGACCAAACACATTTGCAAACATATAGTCCAAAACCCTAAAAGACTTATGAGAACTAGAATAAAAGGAACCATGATTTTGCTTTCCATATACACAATATTTAAAAAATTCAAACTCAATATTACAATCATCAAGGCCTTCAACAAGGGGGTATATGCAGGATCATGATGGTCCAAAAAGTGGTCATATGATGGGTATGTGTAGGGTATGTGGCTGATGACTTTTTTTTACCCAAAATTGATGAAACAAAAAGGATTTTTAAAGGAGATTCTCAACTTTCCACCAATATAAATTATGCTTTACTTTGAATTTAATAAATAATTACTATTCATTTTCTATTTGAATTACAACTAAAGTCTTGATTGATAGGCTGGTTGAAAAACATCTATAGCTTTCAAACAGTATCACATTTTTTGAATCTAAAACATGCATCACATACTATAGGATTAAAAAAAAAAAGAATTTCATGAAGTTTTGACCAAATTAATTTGGTCAGACATACGAGTTTTTACATTTTTAAAAAGTTGTAATAAAAAATTCATAATTAATTATTTACTTGGGAAAATATTATAAAAAAGTATGCATCACATTGGGACATGAGTCCTCTACTAATATCTAGAATATTATAAAAATTATTATCATTTATATTGTGGTTAGGGTGGTCAGATAGATACCTACTTCTTATTTTTTCCTTGAAATTTAAGTGCTACTACATTGAAATTTCAAATTTTTACCAGATAGATTTTTTTTCAAAATAAACCTAGTAGTTTAGAAACTACATTCAATTTGCTATAGATTCTATTCTTATATATTTTTGAAATAATATAGATCATAACTTATTCAAATTTTTATGTCAAGTTGCCTGACTCTTATTTTTCTAAGTTTTTCACCACTTAAGGGCCTATTTTTTCCATGATGATCCTACACATACCCAAGGCTCCTAGATTTCAGGGCTCTATGTCCCTTTTCACTAATGTTATGAAGTCACCGATGCCATAGTATTGTATTCTAGGAAGGAAGCTTCATTTCTAATGAATGAATACCCTTATGTACCCAAAATGCACGAGCATCATATATAGCTGCAATAGACTTCTTCTCTACATGATCTGATAGTGAGGATGTAGAATCTAAGGATTTCTTCTTTGGTTTGTCAGATAAACTATTGCACTAAACTATGTATGCATCCAACTTGAAAAAGGTGTTGATATGCACACCCTTATCCAACACCATAGATCCTCTCATCATCATGCATCGTCCACTTGAGAAAAAAAATTCACTCCTAAATCGTTCAATTTACTCACAAAAAGTAGGTTTCATTCCCAACTTGGGATATACAAGACACTATCAATCCCTTTCACTCTTCCACCAAGGAATCTTATTTTGACTCTTCCATGACCAACAATCTTTAGGTTAGAGTGAACACCTAGATACACGTTCCCACTATCATAATCCTCATACTTTGATCTAACCATCATCTATGAAAGGTCATGTGGAAGGAAGCACCTAAGTCTATCAACCACACATATTCTGATGCATGTGTTGCCAAGGATATGATAAAAGAATCTACATTGTTTTGAGAGGATTTATTAGAGTCAGAATCAGAGAAAATTTGTTTTTCTATCTTCTTCTTTTCTTTGCACTATTTTCTAAAATGACCAAAATTTTTATAGTTCCAAAACTTGAAGTTTCCACAACTAAAATTTTCCATATTGATTCTTTTGGATGTGCTTGCCATCATTTTCCTACAACAAGGTCACAAAACACCCTTCTACAAAACTCCCACTTAAACAAAGATCAACTTAAAACCCCTTCAAACCCAACAACATAATCAAAGCTAGCCAAGCTCTGATACCAACTAAAAGGAAGCCAACTAAACAAAAGATTCTTCTAACACTAATCTAAGTAAGAGAGAGTTGCAAAAAAAATTTAAACACCTTTAATTGTAATAGATTTAAATACACATACTTCTCATAAATAAATAAACAATTAAAATCATAAAACAAAATTTAATGTGGAGAAAACCCTTTCGAGACAAAAACCCCACAATCTAACACATGGCTCAATTATATTATTCAACAACAATAAACAAGTTACAATATAATTCTAGAGCTATGCTCTTGTAGGATTATTCAAATTTCTCAATTTTGGAGTAATTCTTGCACTATAATGGCACTTCAATAAAATAAAAACATACAACTCCAAAATACAAGTGTCCAATATATAGGAGCTTACAATGAATTAATTAGAAATTTCTAAAATCCAATACTCAAGATTCAAAATTCAAGATGGAAAATTCCAAAAATAATACACATGCATAATGGTAAGTTTCCAATTGTCTACACATGCAATACTACAACTACCAATTATCACTAAACTTACACATGCAAAAGATGCACCTACCAAAATATAAGTGCACCTCCAAAGCTCACATTCCATGCAAACTCAACATGAAATAGAAATTTCCTTCATTCACAACTCCAGATGTTATTGGTAACTTTCAACTTGAATCCTCCTCAAAAAAAAAGAAACTTCAAGTTGTAACTCACAAGGAAACATGGGATAATTATCAACATTAAATAATTAAATAATCAATGCTAAGAAAAATCAAAGGTTAAGAAACCTTCATTTTCCTAACACAAACAATATGGATATTAATATAATAGTCTAAATTCTCTGAAGCATAAGTACTAAAAGAAATGGCCTTATATTTAGAAAAATAGTGAAGTAATAGTATAAAAACTATACAATACCACAAAAGGTTGCACCAATCAGCACCACCAAGTCCCAACATAGCAACACTAGGAAAATTTACACTTGTCCTCCTAGCAGCTTCTACTAGATTGTCTCAAGATCTAACAACTTCCTCAACCATTTATGTTAAACCTCCCCTCCTTGAACATATATGTAGTTCTTTGGAGTGCCCTTCCATAATGAGTAGCTAGATGAAGGATACCTAACAATTTAATTCTATTACCTAAGCATACTATTAGCTGAGGAAACTTCAACAAAAGAATACAATTTTACATTTTTTGCCTCTTAATATTATTTGTTTAAAACTCAATAAGTCTTAATAGACAAGATCAATATCATCACTCATCATTGTTGATTCTCAAGTAGATGGATCCCATCAAGATGATGTGCTCTCTTAGGAGAATGATTCTTTAGCCTTTGGTGCAACCCTAAAGAATGATTCTTTAGCCTTTGGTGCAACCCTAAAGAATGATTCTTTAGCCTTTGGTGCAACCCTAATGTGCCCCTCTCCTTTAGCTCATTTTGGACTTTATTGGAGAACATCCTACTTCAATATCAAAGTCTACATTATATTTGGGTTCAAATCAACTTCAAATACTCGTTTGGTGGAGGGTCACAGTTTTCTTCATCTACCTATTTCTTATACTTTGCAGTTCGATGGTCTATCAATGGAGGAATCCCTCTACTTCCCCCTATTTTATGGAATTATTGCATAATTTTTCTTGGACTGTGGCTAGAAGTAGGAATAAGGATCTTAATCTTTGTTCTATCTAACATGACAACACAAGGCACAAACATCACCATGGTGTGTTGTCATCCTTGGCCAAGGCTTAGTCCTCTTTAGGGTAAAACATGTTCTTCTTGCTCTTTCCATTTTTTTTTATGTTAGATATTTTAATTTTATCATATGTTTTTATAATTAAGTGATTTTCATATTCTTGTTATTAGTAGTCTAGTTTCCAATCGATTAAATTGTGCAAGTATTCTTTATTATTTATCTTGTCACCTTTGATTTATTCCTTGAGGTAATTGATGGCTATTTTATCCTTCAATACTATCTTTTTCTTGAGTTTCAAGGGTAGTGAATCCCCTCCTTTACATAGAGTTACAAATATATATCCAATACAATACTAGTAAAATTAACCTAAGTAAAAAGAAAAATAAACCTAAGTAAAATTAACCTAGGTGTGAATAGGTCAATCCTAGAAAGGTGATATCTTATCTAGATGGATAAAGACACTATTTACACTAACATGGAGTACCAACAAGGAGAAAAAATTAAAGATCAAGAAACTTACTTGTAGAAAAACATAAAGACGAAGATGATTGAAATCAATTTTGAACTCAATAGTGCTACAAAAAATTACATCATGTTTGAACATGTGTATTGTATTTCAAGTTCCCATGTTATAAGTTAAATTTTTTTTCAAGAATGTGGGATATGATTTTATATGAGAATAATCTATAATTTTATATCTTGATCATCGATTATGGATTATTCATAACTATTGATTTGTAACTAACCTTGGCATCTTCCCCCATACAAGGGACATAGACTATACATTTTTTAGGGAGATTTTTTTTTTTATTAGATTAAAGTTGGGAAGGTCTTGTGCCCATTTAAAAAGTAACCATACATTCCAAGTGGGGAGCCTCACAAGACATGAGACAAATAGAAAGTAGAAAAAGAGAAATTACATAAAGACCAGCAAAACACAAAATATGCAAAACATAGAGAAAAACTAGCTAGGGGCCAGACTAGCTATATGCCACCCAACAACTTCAACCCATTAATGGATTTCCATTCCCTAGCAAGGAATTCGAGTTTATCTTCAAAGAATAGATTCCCCTTGTGGGTAGGCTAGACCTCCTAAGCAATAGGCAAAGTAGAGCTTCTACCTTTCTTACTCTTCTTCTTGGAGAGATCAGAGTCTTAACTATCATCACTAGCCATTTTTATGTGGTTGTTTCAAACCTCTCACCAGAACACCTCGATGGTGATCAAAGTATTATTAACATTATCTTTATTATAGTCCACAATTTCTTGTAAGCACCTGAGGGTTTTGTCTTGATTTCCCCGCATGATGGCAACCTCCTCCTGCAACTTCACCCTATCTTCCTTAGTGCCAATCAATGCCAAGATCTCCTCAACCTCATTCTTCCAATTATCCCTTTTATCAGAAGACTTGGTGAGGTATGAAAACACACCCCAACTGACTTCATCATCAAACTCACATGTCCAAGTTATGTTCTATTTAAGAAGCTTCTCCTCTAACACCTAAATTTTATCCTTGGTTGTGATGAGTTGATCTAGTAACCACTTGTGGATATCATTTTAAATATTGATGGTCTTGGAGAGATAATTTAGTGTAAGTTTAAGTGGGACACAATTGGCATAGACCCATTCTCCAACTAGGGTGTATGTGCAGGATCATCATGGAAAAAATAGGCCCTTAAGTGGCAAAAAATTTAGAAAAATTAGATGTTGACAACTTGACCTAAAAATTTGAATAACTTATCTATATTATTTCAAAAATATGTAAGAATAGAATTTGTAACAAATTGAATGTAGTTTCTAAGCTACTAAGTTTATTTTTTATTTTTTAAATCTATTTGGTAAAAATTTGAAATTTCAATGCAGTAGTACTTAAATTTTAGAGAAAAAATAAGTTGGTGTTTGTCTGACCACCCTAACCACAATAAAATGATAATTATTTTTTATAAGATTTTAGATATAAGTAGAGGAATCATGTACCAATGTGATGCATATTTTTTTGTAATTTTTTTTCAAGTAAATAATTAATTAGGAATTTTTAATTGCAACTTTTAAAAATATAAAAACTCGTATGTCTGACCACCTTAACTTGGTCAAAACTTCATGAAATTCAATTATTTTTATTTTTAATCTTATAGTATGCAAAGAATAAAATGTGACACATGTTTTGGATTCAAAAAACATGATTTCGTATGAAAGCTATGGATTTTTTTCAATTATCCTATCAATCAAGACTTTAATCGTAATTCAAATAGAAAATGAATAATAATAATTTATTTAATTCAAAGTAAAGCATAATTTATATTCGTGGAAAGCTGAGAATCTCCTTTACAAACCCTTTTTTTCATTAATTTTCGGTAAAAAAAAGTCGTCAGCCACATACCCTACAAATACCTATCATATCGCCACTTTTTGGCCAATCATGATCCTGCACATACCCTAGGGTTCCATAGAAGCGTTATCTAGATTCACATAGAAGGTGATGGATCTCTTGGGACTATGGAATTTAAGGAATGCGAGGATTTATAAACCTCTAAGAGATCCTCATGTAGGGGAGCCATCAAGGGAGTCAACAAGGGTGGGGTTCCAAGATTGATCATGTGAGTTGTCAAAATCAGAGATATAAATTTGGGTGGGGTCCAAGAATGAGACAATTTTTTGAAGTCTTGGGTAGGGACCATAGTGGCAAGGTTTTTACCTCTTGCCCTAGTAGTTTGCAATGGGGGGGATAGGGTCAATTCAAAGCCAAGGGTTGGAGGGGGGCCCTCTAAGGGTTTAACAAGGTTACCAATCACAATGGAATTATTTATAATAGAGATTCATGAAGGGTTTAGGGCTGCCTAGATGCAACACAACCTAAAGATCAAACCTTGCTATAACAAAAAAAAAATCCTTTAACCTAAAAATCATTAATTAACTACTCCAAAGAAGAAAAAATCCAAAATAGAAACTTCATATTATACATACCACATGAGGACCTCCACCATTCTACTCCACAACCTCGAAAGGTCTTCTCTATTATACCCATTCTATAGCCGATTCACTTTTCCACCTTTCTTTAAGATCCTTTCCATTTATTTTTGGTAATTCCCTTTGACTTTTGAGGGATGCAATCCCATCCAAGGAGAGGTCAGTAACCTTAGCGATGAGCTCTACGTTGATGAGGAAGGAGTGCTCTCCAACAATAAATTTTTCCTCTTTCCAAGAATTGTCAAGTTCCATGAAAAAAATAGGGTCGTGCTCCATCATTCCTTCAACATACGAGACCAACTTTCCCCTTTTAAGAATGGTCCAAATTCCCTTTTTATTCTTCCAGGCCTCGCAAGAGGTTGGCTCATCCTACACAAGACCTCCTCTTGTAGCAGTATTTGCAACACACAATGCAAAATAAATATATCTATAGAAACACCCAAAAAATACACAATCAAAAGCTAAGCATGCTTATGAAAAGACTGGGAAAGAAGGAAGGATTTCCATAAATGCAATATGTGCCAATTTCCACATTGATTTGAAAGGGCTTTTAGCTTGAGCTCATCGTTCCAGTGTATTTTCATCATTAGAGAGTAAGTCATGTACAAACCTCGACATTAAAGAAATATCATCCAAAATAATAAATTTAGATGTGAAAGCTCCTAGTTTAGTGAGACCATCTACCACTTTGTTGCTAGCCTTGAACACATAATTAAATCTACTGATGTCATGGTTCACTATGATATTTCATTCCAAGATTATGGGGTCCTCGAGGGACCACCATGGGTTCACCTTCCCATTCAATATCATGATAGTATTTCTAAAATTTCCTTTGATTGCCAAGTTGGACATACCTTCCTTCATGGAAATATAGATTCCATGGTAAGAGAAAGCCACCTCAACAATGTTTGAGGTTTGTGCTCACATATTAACCACATAAGTGAAAACCATTTTTCCATGATGGTTGCATATTACACTACCCCCACTAACCCAACCAAGGTTACCTTTGGATGAGCCATCAAAATTGAGCTTAAGCTAGTTAGGATTAGGGGAACCAAAGAGAGAAATTGTTGATTACAATAAATTTTTTAAAGAATTTTTATTGTCTAAATTTCCTTTATGGTTTCTTCTTTATAGTGTATATTAGGGTATGTGCAGGATCATTATGGAAAAAATGGGCCCTTAAGTGGCAAAAAATTCAGAAAAATTAGAGTTAGGAAACTTGACGTAAAATTTTGAACAAGTTATCTATATTATTTCAAAAATATATAAGAATAGAATCAGTAGAAAATTGAATGTAGTTTCTAAGCTACTAGGTTTTTTTTTTAAGATTTAAGATATAAGTAGAAGACTCATGCCTCGATGTGATGAATATTTTTTTGTAATTTTTTTCTAAGTAAATAATTAATTATGAATTATTTTTACAACATTTTAAAAAATATAAAAACTCATATGTCTGACCACCTTAACTTGGTCAAAGCTTCATGAAATTCAATTTTTATTTTTTTAATCCTATAGTATGCGAAGCATAGAATGTGACGCATGTTTTGGATTCAAAAAATGTGATGTTGTTTGAAAGCTATAGATGTTTTTCAATCAACCTATCAATTAGGAGTTTAGTCGTAATTTGAAGAGAAAATGACTATTAATTACTTATTAAATTCAAAGTAAAGCATCATTTATATCAGTAGAAATATGGGAATCTCCTTTAAAAACCCTTTTCATTTCATCAATTTTGGGTAAAAAAATAGTTGTCAGCCACATACCCATCATATTGCCACTTTTTGGCCCATCATGATCCTGCACATACTCATTATTATCAATTATAATGAATTGTATCTCATAGATGTCTTGTTCGGTTAAATAACAACTTGTTGATTGCATGTAGTGATGTGTGATAATTTTAGCTTCTTCCATTCTTCTCATGAAATACATCATTCAATTGCATCATTTTTTTAGTGCATTTGGTGATTAATTTTCCTAACTTGAAAATCCATTGAAGCTTGTATTTCCTTTATCTTGTTGTGATAAAGGATAACTACTTAGGAATTTGTCTACTTATTCACGTAATAATTCTAATGAACCTTTAGATCTAAGACTTCTTAATAAAATTCTTTCTCACCATGTCGATATACATTTCCTTATAAATTAGTATTTAAATCATGAACTAGGATCAGTATAATTTATAATTATATGAAAAATATTGTTTAGGGTTTGAATACACAAATTATGTAATAATTTTCTTCAATATTATCCTATTTTAGATTCCAATATGTAAGTCATTCTATACATATTTTTACAATGAATAACTAAATTATCCACACATCAAGACATGGCAATTGAAGCCTTGGGATGATTAAATTCAATTCCAAATTTTATTTTTATTTCAAGAGACATGTAAGTTCATTGGAATTTTCATGTTTTATTAGATAGTGTTAAATACATGCATCACTGTTATCCAAGGGAGAAAGGAAAGATCTCACATAAAGTATCGTAGTGCTTTACAACCTCACATTTCACTTCAGCTCCTTTTGTTGTTTCTTGTGCAACACACCCAATGATTCATCAAATCATTAAGACCTTTTTTTTTGCATTCATGCCTCCAACATTTTAGTTAGACCCTATGCAAGTCCCCAGAGTCTCATCCTAGTTTAAATATGTCTAGTTTATAACTTATCTAAGATAATATTTGTATCTTCACAAAAACCTTTATGGTTACATAGAATGTTCTATGAACAGGGAAGATAAATTTAAGTTTTAAATCTAAAATAAGTTGTCTATTGCAATTCTCTTCTCATTTATGATATGCTTGTAGGTCCTTTGTGCTTCATTTAGTTGCATGCACTAAAGAATGATGATCATCGAAGATATTCATATTGGTAAAGTAATAAGAAAGATAAGTAAAGAAGTATCTTAAAAAAAATTAGACACGGTCAATCACGTCCCAAAATCTATTATTTGCACAAAATGTTGTAACATCTAAATCATGATCAATTGAAATCTCATCTGAAATATAGATTATATGATTTCAAAAAAATGTCCTAATAATTTAATATTATATAAACTTCATAATCCAATTATAGCTCCCATTTGACTACTCTATATATACAAGTCATTTTAAAGGCGGCCACCATTATTTAAAAATTAAATATAAAGAGAGAACGACTAAATAAAAACACAACAAACAAAAAAATGTGTGGGCAGTGTCTAAACGACTCTTAAACAGCATAAACCAAAGTCCCCATGTAAAATAATTATGATGCCCTGTGTAAAATAAAATATATATAAATAAATATGTAAATGGTCGTGGTAATAAAGATGTGTTATGTGCCTAAATACAAGTGGAGATTTGAACAGAATACACGTGCCCAACATAGAAAATAATAATATATAACGTTTTCTTCATTACAATCACTAAGATTTCCATTAAGAGATAAAGACATTTGGAGATAGGTAGTTTAGGAGAGTGGGAATGTTTTAAAATCGGCGATGACGTAAGCGCATATGGAATGAAGAGTTGCGTCTTGTAAAGGGATATCTTTTATTTGGTACGTATCTATCGACGTCAAATTAAGCTACACCTTTTAAATTTTCACATGGAGATATTGGGACATGCGTATAATATTCAAACATCTTTTTTATCTAGAAAGAACTAGAATGCATATGTTGGAAGTGATTTGGAGTCATATTTACTAGTTATGGCATCTTGTGCAATGGGTACATTGAAAAGGCATGAAAGGTCAATTAGGAAAAAATGGTTTATTTTTTGCACATGTTTGTGTAGTATATGAGATCAATTGATAGGTCATTTAGAAATGATTTTAATATTATTAATAATTTTATTTTACTTTTTTATTATATAAATATTTATTATTTATGTCATTATTTTATGTATTTATTATTATATTATTAATAATTGTATTTAATTTTAATTTCAACTTTATGTATTTCTTCATTAATAAATTGTAAATATAAATATAAATCTTTAACATAATAATAATTTATTTAAAAATCATCTAAAACTTTTTCAACAATTATATGTAACTAAAATATAATCTTTTAATATTTTAAAAAAATCAATTATTCCTCATAGTTTTGAAAGTCATGCGTCGAAAGCAACCTAGAATTAAAAAATTTTATTTGGTATATTTATTATGTCTTCCGGGTAAAATAATTACCCACCTTATAACCCCTTCGATGAAAATACCAAATTTGTGTTTTACTACACTCATATTTTTTTAACCTTTCATCTACACATTGGCGATGCACATTTTGTTGTATGAGAGTGACTAAACTTTACCTTCACCGATATTTTTAAATCAAAGATCAAGGAAGCCCAAAAATTTGGCTACATATCACAAATACTATCATCAAAACTGGAGTGGAAATCAATAGTGGCAGGGAAAGCAAAAAAAACCAGAAAAGTGATGAAAAATGATGCACGATTGTGATTGGTTTAACCCCCTTGCAGGGTCTCTTAAAGCTTCTGGATCGTTGATGGGCAAAGTGAGCTTCACAAGCTCAAATAGGACACGCCTTCTGGATAAAAATATTTATCTTCTATAATAATCAATATTTGAGGAAAATGAACATTTATATAAGGGAGAGGGTTTTAGAGGAGGTTGTTTATAGTTGTAATATTTTTTATTATTATAATTGTTAATTTGGTAAAAAAAGTTATTTTAATTTTTAGTTCCTGCGGATAGACAGGTTTACTATTGCATCCATTGCATTTTCTTTTTAATTAGTCACTTGGCCAATGAGATTGTATTGTTTAAAATATTTTTGTCTTTTTCCTATCATTGGGATTTAAGCACATGGTTTTTGTGCTTGAAAATTATGGTTTATCTCTTTTTCTGTTGGTTTGAGTAGGTCAATTTTTCATTTTCCTTTAAGTAAATTAGGAAAATATGGGGACATTATATATTGTGGCAAATATTTAATCGGCGGATGCATATAGTGTGAGTTTTGACAATGGGATAGTGTGTATTGAAGTAGTGAATATATGTTTAACGCATTAAATGCAAACTTCACGATATGTGTTGGACAATTGGTGCATACACAACTAGAGAATGCATAGTTAATTTATGAAATATCAGGAAAGTGTTGGTTTGTGCTTATTGTTTGTTGAAAAGCTTGTGTGTTTTAGGCTCTAGATTGTCGTCTTCGATGTTTGTCATTTTGTGCAATGCTTGAATGAGGGAGGAACTGAAGGAATGGTGTGCAACTGGTGAGTGGTTTGTTTGTTTGTTTTTGAGACTTGATAACTACAAGCATTAGAGGGGAAACTAAATGGTTTGAGCAAGGTCTTGTAGATCATGGGTGCGAGATGTGTTGGAGGGTTGGTGGGTACATATGCAGTGAATGTATAGTTAATTCATGAAATCTTAGGTGAGTGCTAGGTTTTTTTTGTGCTTATTACCGTTTGTTTAAAAGCTTGTGGGGTTTTTAGATCTTGGTTGCACTTTTGCATGTTTTTTATTATGCAAAAAGTGCACTAGCAGTGAATGGCTTGGCTGTGTGTTTATGATACTTGATATCTAGAAGTATTGCTTGCTGTTACAAGGGCTAACAAGGAAAATGGGTATAGTAGATTACATATGATTTGAGCAAGGTCTTGTGGACTATGGGGGTAGTGAATTCATTAATTATGTGTGTAAATGATGATTTTGGTTTACCCGTTTCACAATGCTTTGCCTCTCCTAGGGTTTTTCACCTAAAAGGAGAAAGGGAATTGGAAAGGGTTACCAAAATGCGAGGTTTTACATTCAATACTATGTTAATGAGATGTAATTATGTCTAATTAAGATTCCCTAATTCAATAATCTAGAAATGGGATGATTTAATGATGCAAAACTATGAAAATGTAAAATGTTGGAAAACACAATGTGATATGCAAAAATGCCTAAGAAATGCAACTATATGATGAAATAACAAAACAAAATGGAAGAGGTGGACTTGGAATTAGAAGTTTGATGTTGAAAGATTATGGAATCCTGAAAAAGTTATCTAAAATGTTGACCAAGAAACTTAGGCTAGACTGGGCGACTTAGTCCCAGTGTCGAGAAACTTTGCTAGAACATGAATTTGTCAAATGGGTGTCAAGAAATGTCAAAATAAGCTTTTAGGCCCGAAAGAAAGACTAATTCATCCTTACTGGTGACTTAGTCCTCCTACAAATTTTGAGAAATTCAGGATAGAATCTTGTAGTCGCAGGTTTGTACTTCCTTTTCTAATAGGTGTATGTACTTGATTCTAAAGAAAATGGTGGAAAAAGTCTCTCCAAGCGTGAAATAGGATGATGTTGATTTGATTGACTTGATGCAATTTTTGATCACTTTTCAACACCTATTGCTTGACAAATTTGCATACAAAAGTCACATGCAAAAGGGGAAAAATGGTTGAGGGTAAGAGAATAGGGGTTTTCCTTGGTCAAACCCCAGTTTTGTAATAAAACCCTAAAAAATGAAATGAGATGAAAAGAGTGATAAATAGATAACATGCAAATATTATAAACTTACCACACCATTGATGATCAAATCTGAAGATATGCAATGAAAAACTCCAATAGTTTGACTTGATAATGCTTGATTTGCTTGAATGCTTGATGAGTGTAAGAGACAGATGATTGCATGAGATGGAAGATTGCTTGAGTGAATTAGGTGATGAAAAATGAGGTGAAAAACCCTTATTTATACTTGATTTTACTAAAATATCCTAAAAGTAACACATCACAAGATGACCTCAAGGGTTAGAGGACAAAATCCCATTAGAAATTTAAAATTATTTTGAGTTTTGTGCCAAAAAGGACTAAGCCGCTCTATGGGTGACTTGGTCCCACTTAAGTAAATTAAGTGGGAGTTGGGAATTTGGGGGAATTAAAAGTTGTCCAATGGCAATATCCTCAAAAACACACTTAAAAATGGCCAAAAAGTGTATTAAGGGATCATTTAGACATGAGAAAGGGTTGAATTAGTAACATTAAGCCTAGAAAAGTGTGAAATATTATTACAATACTTTACAAAACTTCAAAATAGGACTTAATAAGTGATGAAAATGTGACTTTTAGGTGAATTGTAATGAATAGAGTCTAGAAAAGTGTAGAAATGTTTTACAACACTTCACAACACCTTCACAAGATACCATAATTTGAATGTTTAAGTCACATTACAACATTAAATTAAAAAAAAATCAATCCAAAGTCCATTAGAAAGACTCAAATGAGCATAAAATGTCAACTATACATTTTTTGTTGACACATTAAGCCCCCACTTTAGTTAGAGGATGAATTTGTTTCAAACTCTCACTAAAGTAGCTCAACATACACATCAAAAGGGATCCTAATGCACTCACATTGGTAAGATGAAATAACAATAACCAAGAGGGATGATCAAGCCCCCAAGATGAAGATTTCATGGAAAACCAAACATAAGAATAAAGAAACACGTAGGATGATGAAAAGGAATGGAATCTTCGATCGTCTGTCCAACGTGTTGCGGATTAGATATAGGTTGATTGTTTAAAAAAAAGGGAGGATGCATACTCACTCTGGGGCAACATAACTCATGGTGGTCCACTGGGTGAGAAAGCCCAAGTATACTCACTCTGGGGCCACGAAACTTTTGGTTGTCCATGGGGTGAGAAAGCCCAAAATGAGAGATACATATGCTAGTTGGCATGCACTCACAAACACAAAGTTGTCTATGCGGAAAGTCATGCCATTAGATGGGCTTCCCTCTCAACCATATCAAATTTATACCTCTCAATAACTTTAACAAGGCGCCACAAGAGAAAATGTTGATTCGTGCTTCATGAGTCAAGCAAAGCTTCGATGCTTAGAACTCATGAACAAATGTAAAGGTACCATAGGCATGCAAGCTGTGTTACGCAAGGTGGTGAAAATGTAAAATGCAAAAAAAAAATGTAAAATAAAATGTGAAAGGTGTTCAAAGGAGTCTTGTTAAGCTTAAGTGAGGTCTATCACTTAGGGAACATTGTGTCTAATGTCTCCAAGAGAGGACCAATCAAAGAATAAAATATTCACAACTTAGGGGATGTAGTGTGTCACATTAGGCCACTAAGAGGAATGCAATATGCTAAGATATATCACACTTATGAAGGAAATCACACCCAATGTCATCCACAAAGTGACAAACATGTTGTATGAAGTGACAAGGCTACACTAAGAATGCAAGAATGCAATATAAAATATGGTAATGTATGCCCCCCACTTTAAAGGAATTGCTACACATCAGTCTGAGAGAAATTACTTTAAGGTAGCAAAGGAAAAATGTACAAAGAAAACAAGACATGAGAGCCAACTTGGAAAGCCCCTATGCCAAGTCATATGTTTCTAAGTTAAAGGCTACTTCATGTAAACGAAAATGAAAAGAAAGAAAAGAAAAAGAAAAAGGAGGGTTGCCCCCCAAAAGAAATACACCCAACACATAAGGGATCTATGGATTTGGGGTTAATATGTTTGTTGCTGCAATGTTTGTATGAAAGAGCTTGGAACTGTCATCATTCCCCAAAGCACATAGAACAAGAAGAATGACACAAAAAGAGTCAAAAATAAGGAAAAAAGAAGTCTGTTTTGGGTGAACATGGAAGAGACATTGTGGTCTCAACGCTTTACATCATCCCCAAAAGGAAAACACAAGTGAAAATAAAATGAAAAGGTAAAAGAAAAGGAAAAGCTTTTGGGTCAACATGAAGGAGACATTTCGGTTTCAATACCTTGCGTCATCCTCAAAAGGAAAACACAAGAAAAAGATAAAAGGAAAAAGGGACCGATTGGGTCAACATGGAAGAGACATAGGGTGTCTCTACGCTTTGCGTCATCCCCAAAAGGAGAAAATGAAACAAAAGCAAAATAGACAATGCATAACATATAGAAGAAGTGTACAAAGATAGAGAACATCAAACACACGATATGGGGGAACACAATACACACATACAAAGAAAAATAAAAGGGACTAGTAATGCAAATGTAAGTCAGCCATTAACTAAGTTATTGGTTTCTCATTCTTAAGTAATATAAGTGAAAAATGAATAACATAGTTAAGATTCAAAGAAAAATGAATTACAAGGACAAGGCTAACAACTTCTTTCCCTCCTTACAAGGTAGAAAGGCATGAATGAGCTGAGGTGGGTGATGGAAAAGGGTCATGCAATAGTGAGAATAGAAAATTCTACAACTATGACATGATAAAGGGATGTTAATTTAAGGAATAATGGAAAAGCATTCAGTATCAGTGAAGTGATACTTGTTTAATATGTCACTCAATGTTCATAATTCTTTAGTTCGGTGTCCAAGGACATGATGATATTTCCAAATGGTATGTTAGAATCATTAGGATGGATAACCAACCTATTCATAGGTGGCAAAAGTATAAGACTTTTGTTTAAAATAAATTGAAGTCTCCTTTCACATTCAAGTGGAGGATGTGTAGAGAACTTGAGTTTCTTCAACTTGTAAGGTCGTTTTCATTTGCTAGATTCACCTTTTTAATGAATGGAAGGAAGAAGAGGACCCGTAGAGATCCTAGCATCCTTGTTATTAGAATTAGGTAATGGTTGTTCATACGAGAGGAGAATGTTCAAGTTAGGAGGATAATCAAAGATCATTGTACCATCTTCTTGAAGTCTCCAATATTTAAAAGGAGGCTTTTTGTCATGAGGAGGATCTTGATATCCTAATCCTATTGTGTTTTTTTCTTGTGGTTTTTGATTGAAGAGTTGGTGAATGTTATGTTTAGTCATTGTACCACAACCTTGTTTGCTTAATATAGTGACACCCTTGCCATACATTTCTTCAAGGTTGATTGGTGTTTTTGTAACTTTATTGTCATAAAATGGTTGTGTAGGTGCTTTTTCTAAAGAGGAACTAGGTCCACCTGATGAAGGGAACTTAGGTCCTTTGATTGTTTCAGGGTGAAGATAACCAAATGTAGCAGGGGGTGTGATAATAGGGAGAGTTTGTGACCTCATGGATGGGTAAAAGGCTGAATTGGCTTCAAGGTTATCAAGAAAGTTGGTAGAGAACTTATTCATGCTATCGTCATCTTCTCCAATGACGTCTACATCATGAGGAGGAAAATCATGATGAGTTGGAGGAGCATAAATAGGCTCAAGATCATTAGGATCATAGCCAAAGGAACAATTGGATATTTCTACTAAGGATTTTGAGGAATTTCAAATCTTATCAAATGATAAGGCCATTATGCAAGGGAAATGAAATACAAGAAATAGTAAATCTGAAAAGTTTGATAGAGTATAGAGACAAAAAACAAAATTATAGAAAATACCGAGAAATTTCAAAAAAATGTAGTGCAAAATATGAAAAAGGACTAAGTCATCTAGGGTGGCAATTTAGTCCAATTGATGATTTTTTTGTGCTTTTTTAGAACTTTTAAATGTAAATATATGTCTTTCAAATGCACAAATGCAACTAGAGAATGTAATGGAAGATTTTTTTTCTTTTTCAATGCAATAATGATGCAAGAGTGCAAGCTAATATGAACTTTTTCACCGATACAATTGAAAACCCTAGGATGCACTTTAACTAATGAAAGATGCAATGCAAGTGAAACCTAATATGTGCTTGAAAATTAGAAAAGAAAAATGTTCAAAAGAGTTCAATTTACCAAAAATGTAAATGATGATTTTGGTTCACCCATTTCACAATGCTTTGCTCCTCCTAGGGTTTTTCACCTAAAAGGAGAAAGGGGATTGGAAAGGGTTACCAAAATGTGAGGATTTAAATTCAAGACTACGTTAATGAGATGTAATTATGTCTAATTAAGATGTCCTATTGCAATAATCTAGAAATGAAATAATTTAATGATGCAAAACTATGAAATGTAAAATGTTGGGAAATACAATGTGATATGCATAAATGCCTAAGAAATGCAACTATATGATGAAATAACATAACAAAATGGAAGAGGTGCACTTGGAATCAAAATTTTGATGTTGAAAGATTTTGGAATCCTAGAAAAGTTGACTAAAATGTTGATCGAGACACTTAGGCTAGACTAGGCGACTTAGTTCTAGTTTTGGGAAACTTTGTCATAACAAGAATTTGTCAAATGGGTGTCCAGAAATGTCAAAATTAGTTTTCAGGCTCAGAAGCGAGACTAATTCGCCCCTAGTGGTGACTTAGTCCTCCTACAAATTTTGGGAAATTTTTGATAGAATCTTGTAGTCTCAGGTCTGTACTTCCTTTTCTGATAGGTGTCTGTACTTGATTCTATAGAAAGCGGGGTAGAAAGTCTCTCCAAGCTTGAAATAGGATGATGTTGACTTGATTGACTTGATGCACTTTTTGATCACTTTTCAACACGTATTTCTTGACAAATCTGCATACAAAAGTCACATGCAAAAGGGGAAAAATGGTTGAGGGTTAGAGAATAGGGGCTTTCCTTGGTCAAACCACACTTTGGTAATCAAACCCTAAACAATGAAATGCGATGAAAAGAGAGTGATAAATAGATAACATGAAAATGTGATAAACTTACCACACCATTGATGCTCAAATATGAAGATATGCAATAAAGAACTCCAATAGTTTGACTTGATAATGCTTGATTTGAATGAATGCTTAATGAGTGTAAGAGATGGACGATTTCTTGAGTGAATTAGGAGATTTAAAATGAGGTGAAAATCCCTTATTTATACTTGATTTTACTAAAATATCTAGAGCATAACACATCATAGGACAAACTCAAGGGTTAGAGGATAAAATCCCGATAGAAATTTTAAATTATTTTGAGTTTTGTGCCAAAAAGGACTAAGTCACCCCTATGGGCGACTTGGTCCCACTTAATAAAATTATGTGGGTGTTGGGAATTTCAGGGCATTAAAAGTTGTTCAATGGGAATATCCTCAAAAACACACTTAAAAATGGCTAGAAAGTGTATTAAGGGGTCATGTAGACAAGAAAAGGTTGAATTAGTAAAATTAAGCCTAGAAAAGTGTGAAATCTTATTACAAGACTTTACAACACTTGAAAATATGACTTAATAACTTATGAAAAGGTGATTTTTAGGTGAATTGTAATGAACAAAGTCTAGAAAAGTGTAGAAATGTTTTACAACAATTCACAACACCTTCACAAGACACCATAATTTGCATGTTTAAGACACATTAAAACATTAAATTAAGACAAAGTCAAGCCAAAGTCCATTAGAAAGAATCAAGTGAGCGTAAAAGTGTCAACTATACATTTTTTGGTGACACAATGTGTTTATTGCTTGAGTGAATACTAGCCTATCAACAAAGCTCAAAAAGCAAATTGTGTAGGATGTGTTTTAGGGCTGGTGGGTATAGAAGAGGTGAATACATAGTTAATTCATGAAGTTTGAGGTGAGTATTGAGTTTTATTTGTGCTTATTCTTGTTTGTTTGTTGTTTTCTAAAAATCTTGTGTGTTTTTAGCTTTTAGTTTTGTTCTTGCATGCTTGTTATTATATGGCAGTGCACTATTGGTGAGTGGCTTGTCTCTGTGTTTATGATGCCTGGTTTTTGTTACAAGGGATAACTAGGAATGTTTGCAAAAATTTATTATGTTGGTCTATTTTTTTGCAAATTTTATTATTGTTTCTGTGTTTTAGGTTTATGAATAGCGTATTATTTGTCATGGATTGTGCTCATTTGTTTAATTTTTCCCTATAATAGGAACCATTACTTGTAATTGGAGTTGGAGGTAGACATCTATATGAGTGAAAATATACTTGGCTATTGAACAAGGAATTGAAAGGTCAAATTCTTGTATCATTCTTCCCCTTTGTTTCCAATGAATTTTAAGTCTTTCAATGTGCATAAAATTTATGCTTTGGAAGAGTTGTGAACAATAAAGGAGACATCTGGTTCAGGAATCTAACTTACTAAATAGACAGATGAGCATAGTGAATGGCATGCCATGTAATTCATAAACATTCATGAAACTCTTTTTTTGTTGAAAATTAGGTCACTATTGCGATTATTAGTTTGCATCAATAGGGAGGTTTACAATTGCATTTTTTGAATTTTCTTTTGAATTAGTTTCTTGTTGTTCTTAAACTTATTTCTCATTTGTTTATTGTTTTTTGTAAAGATTGTGTGTTTTTAGCTTTCTATGTTCTTAATCCTAATAATTATGGACTATTCATAAGCAGTTTGTCTATCTATTTATGATACTTATAAACTAGAAGTACTAGTTGATGTTAAAAGGGCTAGGGGGAAAAATGGGTACATACAGTTGATTGTTGAACAAGGAACTAGAAGTTCAAATTCTTGTATCTTTCTTACAAATAAGCATAGTGAATGAAATGCCATGCAATTGATAAACATGAAGCTATTTTTTTTCCCAGAAGCAAGTTACTATTGCAATCGTTGAATTTTCTTTTGAAATAGTTGATTTTCCAGTCAAATTGTATTGTTTAAAATATTGTTTGCTATTTTCTATAGTTGGGATTTCAGTATGTATTTTTTTTTAAGTAAAATAGGAAAATAGGAGGACATTGTGTATCCTAGAAAATATTTAATCAGTGGATGCAAATTATTGGGGCTTCGACGGTGGGCTAATGGTTACTAAAGAAATGAATGCATGTTGAATCCATTAAATGTAAATTATGTGAGGTGTGTTGGAGAGCTGGTGGGTATGGAAGCAGTGAATGCACAGTTAATTCATGAAATATTAGTCGAGTGTTGGGTTTTATTTGTGCTACTTCCTTTTTGTGTATTGTTTGTTGAAAAGCTTGTGTGTTTTCACCTCTGGGTTCCTCTCTTCCATGTTCTTTATGAATGCATGTTTAATGCATTAAATGAAAGCTTTGTGAAATGTGTTGGAGTGGGTGCACAAGTAGTGAATGCATATTTAATTCATGTAATCTTAGGTGAGTGTTGGATTTTATTTGTGCTTATTCTCGTTTGTTTATTGTTTGTTGAGAAGCTTGTGTGTTTTTGAATTACTGTTTCCAACTTCAATGTTTGTTATTCTTGATAGCTTTCCACAACTGAATACTTTGGGTGAGGTCTTGTTGACTATGGAGGCATTCTATGCATTGACTATGTATTCATTTCTTGAGTGGGAACTAGCCTATCAACAAAGTTCACTAAATTTGTATTTAATGTCTTAGTGTTTGCAAAAATTTATCGTGTTGGTCTATTTTTTTCCAAATTTTGTCATGTTCCCCTAGTATTCATTTGCTTGTAAGAAAAGTAGAAAAATATAAGTAGATGATAAATTTTATAGATAACTGTAATGCATTGTAGAGCATTGAATGTATAGTTAATGCATTAAATACTATATCAATAGTAGCACAATTGTTATGTTTTCTAAGCCTAGAGTTAGATTGCACAATTTTAATGTTATGCAGGCTATGATCTGTAAATACTATGAAGAACACTTTGTAAATTAATTATTATGGCTCAATAGACTTTGTTGGCTATTAAATATTTATGAAAATACATAAGGTCCTATTTTCCTAATTTACTTTTAAAAAATGAGTAGTATACCTATAGGCATTTAATTCATTAGCTATAGATTGATTGACAAGCCTGCCATTTCCAATGTACATTATAAAATTGCAATAGTGACCTTTGATTGTAGCAGTAACTTTCCTTTGAGAAAAATAACATGCACATGAAGTGCATGATCGCAATAAAGCTAACACAATTTGCATTTGATTATTAATTTTAGCATTTTCATTTGTAATACTTGCTTGGCCAATGAAATTTGATTGTATTGCAGTAGGTCTACTATTGATTTTAGTTCCAGTAAATTAGGAAAATATGGGAACATTATATACTTGGCATTTATGAACATATTTTTCATGTTTGAAAAGCATTATTTATCTGTTATGCTATTGGTATAACTAGACTACATGTTTAAATATTAATTAATTTTCTTTCAAGTATTTATCCATTTACATCATTGAAAAGTCCCACTGAAAACAATTGGTATCAAACCATTAAAGCGACAAATTAAGGGAGGGAAACAACATCGAAAATTTCCTTAATAAACACAATATGCCAAGGCTAGTGGTATGGAGTAATTCCAATACCTTGTAATGTTTCAATGGTTAATAACTGTAAATGATAATGCTTTTGTATGCTTTGTTATGTTGCATACATTGTAGATGTCAACTAATTGCATGGGTGGTGAGAATGGAAAGGGTGTTACATGTGAACATATGATAATATAGACTTAGAAAAAAATTGTCCCTTGATTGATGCATTAGAATAGTAGTTTGTTGTTGCTACATAAAGCAATACTATCTTAGATCTTGTTCATTGTAGAGGCTTACAATGCATTAACTGTGGCTTGATTGCTTTGATAGGCACTAGTGTAACAACAAAACCTGTAACATTTGGATTTAATGACTAAATGTTTGAAAAAATTTATTGTGTTGTTCTATTTTGGTTCAGTATATATCATTTTGCTGGCAAAGATAGCACAATTTGCATTTAGACATTAAATATTTGCATCAACTTGCACTTCTCCTTTATTTTTATTCTATTGTTGTTGGCTCTTTTGTCTATATCACCATATCTTATATTCTGTGACTTAAAATTTTTTGCTACTTTTATTTTGCAATCAACATTTTTTTCCTTTATATGCTAGACAATACTTTATTTTCTTATGTTTTCATTTAAATGGATTAAAGTTGAGTGTTGCAACTTTTCAGTATGCAATATATTAGAAATACAAAACATGCATGTTTTTAAAGGTCAAGTTGCTATTGCATATATTGCATTTCAATTTGACATACTTAGCTGGTTGATGAGATTAATTTGACAAATTTTATAATGTGTTTCTATTTCTCTTATTTTCTTACACAGAGAGGAATGGTAGACCTACTACATGCAATAGAGAGAGAGAGATAGATGATAGATTTTAGAAATGAAAGATTTAGTTGATAATTGATTGAGCTCTATTTGAGCTACTTTACTAGTTACTTAGTTTCAATGGATAAATTAGTAAGCAATAGCATCTACTTTATAACAAAACATAGTGAATGAAGTGGGAATGTTTACACTATTCATTCTATCTTTTAAATCGGTTGCCAGAATAAATGATGAATTGTTTTAGCTTTTTTGCATCTTTTTCCACCGGGGTTGGGACATATTTTTGTGAACACAGAAAATTCTCGATTGATATCTTATTCAGTTCCCGGGTAGACTTAGGAATGTGGATAATGATGGGCAAAAGGTGACAATACCAGTGATGGGACATGTGACAGATGAGCAAATTTTTAAGGTATGAAATGAAGAAAGGGTTTTGAGGATTCCTCAAAAATAATAAACCATATCCAAATTATGATTTTTTGAATTTAATAGTGAGTATTATTAAATATTCTATTCATATTCAAAACTCTAAATTGATGAACTGGATTGGAAAAAGGATCATAACTTCAAAACATTATCATTTTTGAATCCAATGTAGCATCATTATCCTTCACCTCAGGTCAAAAGAATAAATTTCAGGGTTTGCGAATAGAGTTCAGGAACGATTGAACAAAGCTTTATTTTTAAAAAGTAGTAAATAAAAAGTCATGCTAATTATTTTAGTTGAACAGAAATTAAAAATATTACATCACCATGGACATGGGGATCTCACCATCTTGATCGCCACTCAAAAATATCATTTAAATTATGTTTAAGATTGGAACAATAAACACTACTAAAATTTAAAAACCGCACGATTGATGCCTCAAAGTGCCTATAATCAGTTTTAAACTCGGCTCAAATGGATTCGAAAGCTTCATCAGGTACTACCCATCACCATGCAGAAATAATATAGATCAGCAATTCAGGTGCCATAATCCGATTCCTTTCATTTTGTTTTGCCACTTTCCAGGAACCTCATTTTCCATGATCAGTCCTGCTATCTGAACGTGTTGTTTTAAAGGCAGGAATTCGTACGGCCGGGGAATTGCATCGTGGGCTTGATGTTTACGTGGGTGCAGTATGAGACGACGGGCCATAAGGTGCGGTAAGTCATGATGTGTTAATCAATCGAACCATTCATAACTTGGAATGCTTGTGTATGATTTCACATTGTATTGATTTTAGGATAAGGGAAGCCACTTAAGTGACTTTTTATAATTAATACCATTGAAGCAAGTTAATGTATACTCCTAAAATCGGTCAAGATAATCAATTAATTAAATACAAGCTATTTAATTAATGAACCTCTTATTTCATCCACTTATAAATAAATTCTAAATTTATTTATATAGTTCACACTTTTCTAATTCTACCATCTCAAATCATATTCATCTAATTTAATTAAATAAACAAATTCCTATAGTTTTTTTAATTTAATTAATAATCTTCTCACTAAATTTAAATTCCCAATTTGAATTTAGTCACATGTCTACAACTTTTCCTCTTGCCACATCATCAAATGTCACATAAATTTAAATATGTATAATATTTAAATGGGATTTATCCTCAACCAATTCCAAAAAAAACTTTGGACACTTGGCATGGTGTTCAAAGTCAAGGGAACATCCTCCATGATTCTCTCTAACTTCTTCCATCTCCACCATTCATCTCTCATGCTGAAATCTTGACCGTTGGTTGCTGCCACATCATTTTATGCTTTGGAAATCCTATAACTACAAGCCCATCTACAACATTTGGCATCCCATCTTTCAGTAAAATTACTATGCAAAAATAACATTAGAGCGTTTAGAGCATTTAGAGTTTGAGCATACAACATTTAGCATTTAAAATTGTTTTATCATTCTAGTTTATAATCATGGCTTAGTTTCATAGCTGCATTGTAGTTATCATCTTATTTTTTATATAGCATTTGCATTATAGAATATAGCATCATTATAATATAATATGTTGCATTGGTTGTGTGTGTTTTTATTGTTCATTTACTAACTTTCACAATTCACACGACAACATTTTGGCGCCCACTGTGGGGCCTAGCCCCTTTTTATTGACATTTTTTGGAAGTTGTTTTATAGATTCTAGACGTGAACTTCTTTTAGCATGGTCGTGAGTTCTTGTAGCGCATATGAAACATATTTTAGTGCATATGGTCCCTATTATGACATGTCCAACGGATCTTTCAGTGCATCCAACATCTATTTTTGCGAATACATGGGGTTTTCTAGTGCATTCAGTCTTTATTTTAGTGCACTCATTAGTTTTTATAGCACATAGGATAGTTCTTTCAAGGCATACGAATGATATTTTAGTGTACCTGATGACTATTTTAATGCATCTAGTTAATTTTTCAAAATTTCAAAATCTCGAGAACTAATTGATGTTTTATGTGTTGCAAGTACTTAATACATTGGTCAAACACAATCTTATGTAACTATTGATGATGTATGTAGGGGATGGAGCTTTTATTGTCTTCTTTTAATTAAATTAGGAACCTAGTTTAATTATAAGGTTAAAGAACCCCTTGTCTACTATGCTTGAAGTGATAGGCCTACGCTCTCCCATTAACTAGGTGACCAAAATTCCAAACTCAATATTTTATTCTTTGTTAAAACCTTTAGAAGGCTTGTTGAAGTGGGAAAAAGTACTCACCCTATGGGAATGACCTAAGTGGTAACAACTAAGGCCAAGTTTTCCAACCCACTATAATCAAAAGAAAAATCAAGGAAAGTCCGCAATTCGACGATAGTGTGCAAGATAACCATCCCAAAATCCTTTGTTCTAAAGGTTGAGAGGTCTTTTGAGGGAGTTTATCTATTTTTTGCATTGAATGGAAACCCTTATTATAAACCTTAGTGTAGAAGCCAACCGAGTCAGTTTTCAAATACTTCTAATATCACAGTGCAAGGGGAGGGAAGAATCTACCCCCAAGATACTCACCATATAACCATCAGGGATCCCTTGCCAAAGGTGGAGGATTCGACCTTGGTTAAGACTTTGGAAAAGAAAAAAAAAGGGTGCCCTCTAGGGGGTGACACATGGATGTGTGAGTTGACATGGTTCTAAGATGTGGGTTGTGGTATTTTAAGTGACCCTTGAGGTTATAAAAGTGCTTGAATTGTCTTCTCTTGTGTTATACCTATGAAAATTGAAAGAATTAGACCAGATCCTTGAATACATACTCAATGTTTAGTTCCTAGTTGGAAACAATTGTTTGAAAACTTGTTGCTATGTTTGAGGTCATAATTTAGGAAAATCATCCATTTAAAGCATTCAATTCTGATAATTCACAAGCTAGAAACCAAGCAAAATTAATTGTTCAGAAGAACATACCTTGGAAACATTTTGATTCACAGATTAAGAAGCAGAATAACTAGATAGATTAGAAAAAGCATTGAACATATTCAGATTAGTGCATACACTCTCTGTTTCGGTGAATTCACTACATTTTCTAATGCATCTATGCAATCTTGTAGTGCATACATACCCTATTTTAGTGCATTGAGTCATTTTTCTGGCACATTCACTACATTTTCTAGCGCATCTATGTCAATTTCCAGCACATTTGGTCCATCTTTTAGCATTCCTAGGTAACTTTCCAATGCATACGTTCCATATTCTAGCGCATATGCAAGATTGTCTAGCGCTTTCACATACATAATAGCAACTTGAAATCACATACTTAGGGGTAGTCTAGCACATCTAGCCCATTTTCTGACACATCTGAGTCATCCTTCAATGCATTGAGTCCAATTTTTAGTGCATACACCCTTTTTTCTAGCACATACACAACATCTTTTAGCACATTGAGTCAATTTACGAGTGCATCGGTGGTATATTCTAGTGCATCCAGGTTGTTTTCTAGCACATTTGTGCAATCTTTTAGCACATCTAGTAAATTCAAAACCATAGAGTTAAATTCATCCCCTGTTCAATAGTTTGAACTAGAATTTAGAATCTTTTCCAAAATAGAAACATTCCTTAGTGACACTAGAGTCTTAAACTTGTTAAAACTAGCCTCTACAAGAGTAATTCTTCAAACTAAACCAAGATCTAACACCTCAAAGTTCCTAAATCATCAAACTTATCATATCTCTGATTGTTAAGCCAAGTTTCATCATCAAGATTTGTCATCCTTTCATCACGAAATAAACCGTATAATCAGATTAAACTTAGTCTCATCAATAGAATTTGTCATTTTATTTGACCTAGTTTTTATCCTTGGCACTCCTCCAAACAAATATCAAAGTTTAGTCTAATTATAACACTTGTATGCCCATTCAAACAAGATTACAATAGTAGAAACTCAAGGAAAATGAACTTAAAACTCAAAACAGCATGGTTGAACTTGAAGAAAATCCATTTCATAATCTCCACAACACTGAAGGTGAGGAAATAACTAAGGAAGACATCCAACATGCTCAACAAGTTCTTAGAAAATATTTTTGAAAGAGATAGGGAAAAATTCTTCCTAATGCTAGCTAATCAAGGTATCAAAATTCCACATGACTTTGATGTTAACCAACTCAAAAGAGCACCTAAAAAGATTGAAAATTATCCATGAAACATAGATGCATTGGTTTCCTTAACTCATCAAATGAAAAACCTCCAACAGTAGATTCAAGACATGCAAAGGGGAACCTCAAAATGATACTTGATACAAGACATTTTCCCATATCCTTTTGATCAAAGTGTTAACATGATTCCTTTTCCCAAACATTGTGAATTCCCAAAGTATGATAAATACAATGGTAAAAAAAATCCAATAGATCATGTGAGGGAATTTAGAACCATGAGCCTTGAGTTTGCACATGAGGACACTTACTTGATGATATTGTTTTTGCGAGGCCTACCAGACAATGCATAGAATGGTTCTCCAAACTTGCACCATCAATTAAAACCTTTGAAGAGTTGGTTAATAAATTCATCACCCAATACTCCTACAAAATCCAACACAAGATAACAATGAAAGACCTTTACAACATGAAACAAAAAAAGGGTGAATCATAGCTCATATTTTTACAAAGATGGAGAAGATTGTTTTGCAAGATATTCTTGTCCCATACCTGAAAAGGAAAAGATAGAAATATTCATTGAAAACCTAAATGATGAGATGAGCTATAGACTTGAATTGCAATGTCCACCTACCTTTAAGAAAATGATTGAGAATGGAATCAAAATCAAAGAAGCCTTGGTCAAAAGAGGAGTCATAAAGATCTAAAATGAAGGAAATAACTTAGCAAGTTCCTCCAAAAATTATAACAACAATGATAAACAAAAGTTTTGGCAAAGAAACAAGAATGTTGGTAACAATGATGGTGCAGTTGAAACACAAAATGCAAAACTAGTATTTAACTTGACAGCAGCTACCACCAAGACCAATCAAAACAAAAATCCAACCAAAAATAAAAAAACCAAAATGCCAATCAAAACAACAATACAAGAAATGCTAAAGCTAAACCACCACCATATCGAACATCCTCAAATCAACGAAGATTCACACCATTGGGACAATAATTAGAATAAACATTAAAGGAGCTTCTTGCAGCCAAGGTTATAACATTACTAGAGGCAAGAAATTGGGAACCACAAGTTAAACCTTCATGGTGGAATGATGCACATTATTGTGACTTTCAAAAAAATAAAGGACACAAGACAAATGGCTGCATGCAATTGAAACATTTGATACAAGACTTGATTGATAACAAGAAAATATTTTTAGAAGGATCCCAAACAAACAATGATCATGGGGTATTCAAGAATCCTTTACCAAACTATGAAAAAGGGGAATCTTCTTCAACAAACACCAAAGGAAAAAATGTGAACTATGTTTATGATTCTACATTTCTCCATATTGGAGTAGTGGAAGATCAAACCAAGGACACCAAAATCAAGGGCCAAAAAGACATTATTGCAGCTAATAATCCAATTGATGACATCATAACTGAGCATAAACAAAGCCTTGTTATAGCTGAAAATCATTTCCAAGATATAAACACCAAATCACATCACATTGAAAGGGGCTACTCTATACATCCAAAGCAACCACTGCCCCTACAACAGAATACAACATAGTGGATCAATTGTAGAAAATCCTAGCCTCAAATATCCATATTGGAACTCCTCAAGATTTCACCAGCTCACAAAGAAATTCTAGAACAAGCTCTAGTAGCCACCACGGTACCAAATGATCTAGAGGTTTTCCAATTTCAAGCTATGGTGGGACACTTGACCACACCTCATTTCCTATCATTTTTTGAACATGATGATACCAAACCGAATTCACAACATTTCCCTCCCACGAGGCTCAATTCCAAACACTGTAATGTCTAATGGATGTGAGCCACCAACCATGTGGTCTCGAAACTTATCTGTGCACTTGGATATTCTAAAAATGCCATTGATTCTAGAAGAAACATCATTATCAAATCCAATGATGATGACGAGAGATCTTCCCAAGGACTAATTTTGCTACTAATTCAAGTGGGATCGGTTGTAAAATACATAATCTACCAAGTGTTGGACAAGGAGTTGACATACAACATACTCTTAGGACATCCTTGGATTCATGAGATGCAGGAAGTTCCATCAACATATCATAAGTGTTTGAAAGTTCCTTTCAATGGGCAAGAAATCACCATTTCAGTTGATTCCAACAATCCACAATATTGCAACACACTCAAAAAAACCCAAGACACTTTTGTGGCACATAATAGGGAAGCTCCAACTCCTAACCCATCAAACAATGAAAGAAAACTAAATTATTTGTCAAACCAACTTGAGGAAAAATTTCAATCAAAAGAAAAAGGTATCAGTGATTCTACTCCACCAAATCATGAAAGTCAACCCAATTCATTATCAAAACAGGTGGAAAAGATCCAATTGAAAGGAAAAGGCATGGGGGAATACTCATTTGAGCAATCATTGTGTCTTTCACAATTGTTATCTTCTCCTAAGTCATATGGAAAGCCATCCACATCAAGACAACAATCCTCACAACCAACCACACTCTTTAATGGAAAGTTTGTAAAAGCAAGCACTTTAGTGGACTAGTTAGAAGACAAGGATGTTTTAAATTTCTTACAAAAGGATAAAGAAGCATCATAATCATCAACTTCAAATGTATAAATAGAGAAATATAGAAAAGGGTAAACAATATTAGAGAATATGGGATATGATGGAAAGGGTCTAGTCGGAAAAAGAAAAGAAGGAATCATAGAATGAATTTAGCCTATCATAGCCAATCCAAAGTACAAAATAGGACTAGGATACAAAGTAGAGTCAAAAGAAGAAACCAGTCAACAAATTGTTGAGAGAATCCTTGAATTGAGAGATAGTTTCAAAATGGATTCTAATGAATATGAATGGGATTCCCTCTCTAAAGAGTTTTGTCATGACAAAGAAATTGATGTGATACAAAAGCATACACCAACATGTGTGGAGGGACAAAGATTGAGTTCTAGAACACTTGAAGTTGGATCACAACAAATAGATGACTCAAGTGAAGATGATCAAACTTTGAGTGAGATAGATCACTCAGAGGAGAGTAACATCATAGACCTGATATTTCTATCGAACACTTTGATGAAATTTCCATCATGACACTTACACCTTTTGACCTTAGCCAATCTGACAATTCCTTTCCATTGGTACACCTTGAACTGATTCACTTTGACTAAACTGAGCAACTTGATCTACCTACCTTTCCAAACTATGATGCCATTGTGAACTTCCTTTACTCTGATAATCCTGAAACATGTTCCATCATCGAATCTCATACCAAAGCTTTAGA